>CM075806.1:98594327-98847323 GCA_037975025.1 Excoecaria agallocha
AGACCAAAATTTTAGGATATAATGGCTAGCTATAAGAACTTATACTAAGATAGAATTATGAATTGATTTTGATTGCAAACCACTATCGATCTACTTATTGAGATGTGCATACTAAACTGACAGTTGAGGCATTGATCACTCTATGTGATCATTCACCACATTTTGGAGTCATGGATCACTTCGTGTGGTCACTCTAGCTTATTTTGGACTATTGGAGTTCTCATCTTGCGTATTCGATTCAAAGGTTTCCACTAGGCACTACTAGGGGAAAATATGTAATTAAGTAAGAAAATGAGGACTAAATGACAAACTATGCATAAAAGGGTGTTAAGGGTGTAGTAAAATGGTGAAAAATGTGAAAAATGTAATTAAGCAATTAATAAGGGTAAATATGTAATTATTTAGGAAATTAGGGGTAAAAATGTAAATTTACATCAAATATTTTACTAGGAAAGGTAAAATAGTGAAAAGGTAAAAATGAATAAAAGTGAAAGTTTCAAGGACCAAACCGTAATTTGCCACTAGATAGAAAAATATAAGTAAAATGTAAATTTTGGAACTAAAATGGAATAAAGATCAAAAGACAATAAAAAGAGCAAAAGTAGTGAAGAAATAACCAAATATATGTTAAGAAAAAGTTTAGGGACTAAATTGAACTTTTTACCCAAATTGTGAAATAAGTGAGAAAAAGACATAAACAAGTAATAATAAGGATTAAATATAAATTTGAAGAGTTAAAGGAGAAATTCTAAGATAAATTATAATATTAAAAAATTAAGGATAAAAATGATGGAAACGTAAGAAAATAAAATTAGTGGGGATTAAATGGTAATTTACCATTACATAAGAAAGTGTTAAAGATTAAAACATAGTTTAAGGAGTTTACATGAGATAAAGGATATAAATATAACAAAAAGGGACAAATTAGCATTATAATTGAGCATTATGTGGTGAAATGAAATTTAGGGACTAAAATTGTAATGGTCATCTAAAGGTGGGAAAATGAACAAGTAAAAGATAAAAATAAAAATTGTAATAAAAAGGATCTAAGGATAATTAGGAAATTAAAAAAATCTAATTTAAATGGTTAATGATGAAAAATGTACAAAGAATAGAATTAAAAAGAACCAAAATGTAATTTTCCATTATGTGGAGACATTATAAAAAATTAAAATATAAATTGAAAGAAAAAGATAAAATATAAGGTAAATGAGAGTAATTTATGTAGATAATGATAAAATACAATCAAAACTATAAATAAGTGAAGGAGGGTAACTTAAGTGTAGATAAAGTATAAAAGAAGGAATAGAGTTTAATTAGGAAAAATAAAGAACAATTAAGAAATGGATTGCAAATGTTAGTGTAATTTACATAGATAGATAAAAGAGAATTGATGAGAGAAAAAAAAATATTATACGGGTTAAATGGAAATTCTACAAGTGACTAAAAAGGATCAAGAACCAAGATTAATAATTTGGGAAATAAGTATAAGATTTAATTCAATAGGATAAGAAAATGCAAATAAATTTAAGGATAAAAGCATGAGATGAAAATATAAATTAAGAAAAGACCACAAAGATTTAAGATGAAAATAAAATACTATGAGTTCTGGATATATGAAAAATAAATCTCAAGTTAGATATTCAAAATTTATATGCATAATCAAGCATAATAATGATTCAAGGAAAGGTAAATAATGAATTAAGAGTAAAGTGACAAACGAGAAATTAATAGTAAATTTAAAAACTAAATTAGGGGCCTAATTCTACAGTTATGACAAAAGAAAAGGTTTGAGAAATAAAGATGGGAGTGAATGCTAAAATATGAATTAGGGTCTAAATGGAAATTATAGCAAAATTGTATGGATAAAGTATTAAAATAGATTATGAATATTTGAGATAAAACGTAGAAATTAACCAATGCGATTAAAAAACAAAAATGAGGATTAAAAATGAAATATTATAAATAAATTGAAACAAAGGGATAACTATGATTATAATTCGAATGAGATTGATGAAAGTAGTTGTGTTATGAAAAATGTCTTAAAGATAAGTGTCTATTTAATAAGAAACTCAATTCAACAAGGATAATTGTCAAACAAAATGATGGAAACCAAGTTTTCCAATGAGTAAGAAAATGAAGTAATAAATTGAAAATCAAAACATGAGAAAAGGTATTAGATTAATTGTAGACTAAGCACAAGATGTGAAATCAAATAACTAGAAATGCGTATGATGATAAAATAGTTGCAAAAAGATTAAAAGCATTAAATAAAGACACACATGTGTACAAAATAAATGGACAACATGTTACAAGGAATTGAAATGAGAATGGCAATTGGTATTAATGCAATTAAAAGTTGATAAATGGAATAAAGGAAAAAAGGAATATAAGAATAAGAAATAAATGAATCAATTCAACAAACTAAAACATTAGATGATATTTAGATAAAAATGAAATTTTTTAAGCCTGTATATTTATGATTGTGAAATTTGTTAGCTGAGTATTTACCACTAAGCATTATATGCTCAACACGTAGCTATTTACTACGTGCATATTTTTGAAGAATATAGGTCGGTACTCGAAGGGATTGGCATTGGACTTGGATAGAGTTGCACAATGAAAAGACAATCTCTTATATTTTTATGTGTGGCATGTATGAGTAGGACTATATTTTGTATGTGTATTACACTGAAATTATTGTTATATTATGTTGTGATATTTATGGTATATGGATGTTACATTTTGTGGTATCAGAGCATGGATTATAAGGTCCTAAGATTGGAGTGGGTGAAACAATTAAATATACATACCACAAGAACATTGATA
Organism: Excoecaria agallocha; assembly: GCA_037975025.1. Lineage (NCBI taxonomy): Eukaryota > Viridiplantae > Streptophyta > Magnoliopsida > Malpighiales > Euphorbiaceae > Excoecaria > Excoecaria agallocha. The sequence continues at coordinate 98,597,157 of CM075806.1, forward strand.
ATTGAGATGGTTTTAAAAAGTAAAGCGACATGTCCCTTGTGGTGTAAATTGAAGAATTAATAGAAATTATATTAGAAGAAGGAAGTATGATGAAATAGTAGCATTTTCAGCTACTTAATGCGAATAAATTTCGAGGACAAAATTTTTATTAGTTGTTGAGAATTGTAATGGCCAAAAAATTCAAATTTTGTGAATAGTATTTTTTGAGCCATAAATAGTGCCACCGAAGTAGTATTGGGTGAGATTATACCAGTATTATTGTACCAAAATCCCAAAAGAACTCTAAAGTTAATCGTGCTTGGGTGAGAAAAATAATAGGATGGATGACCTACTGGGAAGTTTTGGTATTCCAACCATTAGAAAGTATATTTATTATACTATTAGATAGTACAAATTAAAACGACTCCGAAGATACAATTTGAGAAGAAATGCAAGTAGAATAAGTCCTCAAATTAGATAGTGAAAAATTTTCTTAAACCATCAAATAGGATTTAACCAAACTTTGATCAGCGTTGAAAATATTTTACAAGGTTCTGAAAATTATTCCGTTCATATAAATATACTCAAAATAATCTCAATCAATATTCAGGAGTAAAAAATAATTTTTTTGACCATTTTGAATTTTTAGATTTCGGACCAATAAAAATTGGTCTCTAGGCTTAAAAATAATGCTATAAACCTGTGAAAAATTATCTAAAAATATGAATTCACTAGAAATATTATAAATGATTATTTGATGGTAAAAAAATCAATTTTATGGTGATTTTAAAAATTGAGTTTTCGAACAGATGGAAATATATCGAATCAAAAAATAGTGTTCGATTGATCTAAAAATATTTTTGTAGCCTAATAAATATTTTTATAGCATTATAGGCTTTTTTTAATAAATTGAACAAGAAATTTGAGCCAATTGGTTGGACCTAATTTGCCTTAATTGACATGGATATCTAAAGGCCAAAAATTATATTTCTCTAGGTAAATCTCCCTTCTTCCTCCCCTTTCTCACATCTTCCAAATTCTCCCATTTTCTTAATTCTTTCCTTAGGTAATCCCACCCAATCTGTCATCCTAAATCATTACAAGATCCTAATTTTGCCACTAGCCATCTCTAGAACTCAATTCAAGTGGAGGAAATGCCTAGAATTGTGAAGAAAATGGTTTGGAGCAAACTTCAAAGAATTAAAGAATAGGCTACCGAAGAATTCAGCCAAGGTGGAGTTTTATGGAGATTCATGTTGAATCAAGAGGAAAATGGAAGGAAAATATGAAAATGAAGAGAAATCATAAAGTGAGCTTGGAAAATAGGTAAATGGATACCTAAACTAGCTCATTTCATGTAAACCTATTTTATTTAATTTAGAGCTTTTGGTGTATGTTATGTTTAAATTTTAATTAATGGTAGAACAATGAAATTGAATGTCAAAGATTAAATTAGCATTAAAAAATTGTATAAAAGAATGAATAAAAGTGTGAAATTAGTTTAAAACCCTATTATGTTACTTAGAGAAAATTGTTAAATGTGAACTATAATTCAAAATAATGGTAAATTAGTGAAATTTTATGATAAATAATAGAATATATAAAGTCAATTGTAGGGAAATAAGGTTAGAGATAATACATTAGCTATGTAACATATTATGTCCCTTAAAGATTAATTAAGTAATGTTAGTATTTATTCAAATTAATGGTAGATTAATGTAAATAAAGGACAAAAATGAGGCATATGATGTTAAAAGCATGAAACTTTGATTAGGTATGGTATATTAGTTATGAAAGCTATTATGGAAGTGAATAACATTAAAGATAGGTATAGTAAATGATACTTTGGTATTTTATTGACTATTTAGCACAAAATGAACATTAAAATGAAGAATAAACCTAGTGTGAGTGATTAGAATATTAAATTATATGTTGACATAAAGTTGACTAAATTAACATAATGATGTACACTTGTGCAATAAATGGATACTAATGAAATTTGAATGTGTACCATTACATGGAAGTTTAAAATGATTATGGGAACATGTGAAGTATGAAAATATATGAGAAAACATGACGTATGTATGTAAACTCATCATTGTCAAATGGTGCAATATGTGAAAATGGCATGTTTCAACCATATTTGGATGATATTACACATGTATACCATGAATGTATGAATGATGAGCATGAATGAATGAGAATTGAGAAAACGAGAAATGTGACATAATGTGAAATGCATGAATTTATGTGAAAATAAAATGTAAGATGATTTAATGCATTTGCCCTTAGTGTATAGTGGTAATGCAAGATTTTTAAGATATAATGGCTAGCCATAGGGACATATACCGCGGTAAAATTATGAATTAATTTGGATGTAGACCCACCACCGATCTACTCATTAAGATGTACATATTAGATTGACAGTTAAGGCATTGATCACTTTATGTGATCCCTCACCACATTTTGAAGAAGTAGATCACTCTATGTGCTCACTCCAACTTATTTTGGACCGTTGGAGTCATCATCTTACATATCTGAGATAAGGGTTTCTACTAGGCACTACTAGGGGAAATTTGTAATTAAGTGAGAAAATGAGGATAAAATGAGAAACTATGCATAAAAGGGTGTTAAAAGTGTAGTAAAATGGTGAATAATGTGAAAAATGTAATTAAGCAATTAATAAGGGTAAATATGTAATTATACAAGAAATTAGGGGTAAAAATATATATAAATTTACATCAAAAGTGTGATTAGAAAAAGGAAAATATTCAATGGGTAAAAATGAATAAAATTAAAAGTTTCAGGGATCAAATTGTAATTTATCACTGCATAGAAAATATAAGGACTAAAATGTAAATTTTTAGGCTAAAATGGAATAAAGATCAAAAGAGAACAAAAAGAGCAAAAGTAGTGAAGAAATAACTAAATATGTGTTAAAAAGAAGTTTAAAAACCAAATTTTAATTTTTACCCTAATTGTGAAATAAGTGAGAAAAATATATAAACTAGTAATAATAAGGACTAAATAGTAATGGTAATTTATCATTATATAAGAAAGTGTTAAATATTAAAACATAGTTTAAGGAGCTTACATGAGATAAAGAATATAAATAAAACAAAAAGGGGGAAATTAGCATTATAATAGAGAATTATATGGTGAAATGAAATTTAGGGACTAAAATTGTAATGGTCATCCAAATGGGGACTTTTTTTATGGATAATGTGAATTAGAAGAATGTTTAAAATAAATTGAGTGTTTTTGGTTTTATTTATAGGATTGGGGTGGTTTAGGTCAATCTTGTAGCAATTGACTACGGGATCTGATGCAAGCACATCAACTGAGGAAGAACGGGATGTCTTCTGCGTTATGGGCATATCTACTGAGGGAGGCATCAGGATCATCTGATCCCATGGCTACCACTTGCAGGATCAGAGTTTAATCCCATAAGCAACAGCTGTGGGTTCAGGCTAACTCTGATGACCCTACACTCCTCGGGCCTTACTGCCTCACTCGTAAACAGTGCTTCCTGTATAAATGCTTCCCAATTTTACCCCCTCCCCACTTCACTTTTTAAACCATCCTTACATTTTATTCATTTATCCTCCTCCTCTTAAAACTCAAGTTTTGTGAAATTTTTTCATTCCATCTAACTGGTGTTTCAAATGTTCATCAACTAAAATTTGTGAAGTTTGTTCATTCCATCTTAAAGGTTGTTCAAAATATTCATCAATTAAGGTATGTAAAGAAATAATACATATCTATTACTGAAATAATTTATGTATTTGATAAGTTATATATTTTAGTTGTAATTATAGTAAAATTTTTAAAATACTAATTGAAAATAATATTTGTACATATTATTGTAAAATTGTAGGTTTATTTTGTAAGCTTTGTTGTAAAGCTTGTTTAATCTCTCTCATCTTATTATTATTGGTTGGAAAAAAGAATTCATCAAGTAAGGTATGTAAAAAAATTAATATATATGTATTATTGAATTTATTTATTTATTGGACATGTTATATATTTTAATTATAATTATAGTAAGATTTTTAACATAATAAGTGTAAAAAATATTTGTATATATTCTTGTAAAATCATAGGTTTATTTTGTAATATTTGTTTTAAAATTTGTTCAAACTCACTCATCTTATTATTGTTGGCTGGAAAAAAGACTTTATCAAGTAAGGTACATAAAAATAATATATATGTGTCATTGAATTTATATTTTTTTATTTGACAAGTTATATATTTTAATTTTAATTAAAGTAAAATTTCTAAAATAATAATTAAAAATAATATTTGAATATATTGTTGTAAAATTATAGGTTTATTTTGTTGGGTTATTTAATAACTTGAAGAAAATTAGGTAAGTTTTTAATTATATTTTATTTATAAACATATAATTAAGGATGAGTATGGATCAGTTAACCGGTCCATTAATAATTTTCTTAAAATAGTTCATTTCTATCGGTTAACTGTTATATCGATTTGATTTTTAACTCGATTTTTCAAATCGGTTTATCAATTAATCACTAAAAATTTTTAATATATAAATTTAATAAATTATACAATTTATTATTTTTAATAGTTAAAAATGCTTTAAAAATGAAAAATACTTATTAAATACAATTTCCATTAAAATAATCAAAATAAAAATAAAATTTTCATAATTAATTATAAAAATTAAAAATATTCAATATAAAACTAACAATAGAACGCTAATTATGCACCTAATTTTAATGTTTATTTACTAAAAATATATATTTTACAAAATTATATATCATAATATTTATAAATTACACAAAAATTGAAAAAATAAGTGTAAAATTTAAAATATAATTAATAATATATATATTCAATTTCGGTTTCGGATCGATTAACCATCTATTTTTAAAATAAAAATCATAAACCTAAAATTTCGGTTTGGTTAATATAAAAATTGATTCAGTTTCGAATCAATTTTTCGATTAATCAAAATTTTGGTTAACCATGCTCACCCCTACGTATAATATTTACGTTGAATATAACAATTATTTATAATGAAATAACTTGAAATATTAAAATGATAATTGTAGTTAGTAAATAGGTCCAATATGATATATTGATGAGCAAAAAAGGTTATTATTTATAATATGATTTAAGATATTAAATTTTTTAAAATAATAATAGTAAAGTTAATTTCTTACTAGCGCAATTTATATTGTTATTTTTATTTTTTTATTTGATATATTTGGTTATAATTTTAAATTGAGACCCAATGTTAGAGTTTACACATATAACATAATTATTTAAATAAATTATGTAGTTAGATTTATTAATTGTTTGTTACAACGAAAAAATTAATTAGTAACATGTTGTAAATATTATCTTTATTGCGTTATTAATGAAAAACTGAATTTTTATTGATTAATTATTTGTTATTGTAAGGACCCAAAATAGGCTCTAGCAGAATTCAAGGGCAATTTCATGTTAGCAAAGTCTAATTAAACATTATTGGATGGATTATCACGTTTTACTTGACCTTGTAGCACTCTTTTGCCTATATCTCAAGTTATAGAGAAAAAATTTAGATGATTCCAATTGGGTTTGAAAATAGACATCCATATCTAGATTTCATATGAAGAAAACAAGTTTCAAATCTGTATTTAACTAGGCTATATTTAAACATAAAATTTGGAACAGTTTGTTGCCTAGTCACTAGGAGCAGACCTCAATGTTAAGTGAATATCTGAAAATATAGAAATTATTTTGAGATGATTCTTGATGTTTTAGAAACTAGAAACATGGTTCAACAAGTTTGTAGAAGATAACATTTGCTAAAAATGGCTTTTGAAAGGTCAAAAATTACATACAAGTCGAATTCAGAAAACTGTCTGTGATAGAGGATACAATAGTCATGTGATAATATATAGTTTGAGGGCTAAATAAAAAAAATGATATAAATTTAAAGGCCAATGTTTAAATAAAGATTAAGTGGGGTTAATTTTAAAAGAGATAGAATGTGAGGGGTTGATTTAAGAAAAGTAAAAAGGTGAAAGCACGATTTGTAACATGCAAAAATTGTATAGGAAAAAGTGGGACATGCAAAATTTTGAAGGATCAAAAAGAGAATTTTCATTCCATTATAAAACCTGAATTTGTACAAATTAGAGAGGGAATTATGAGTAGAAGGAGATAGGGATGTCATTTTTTGGAAAAAAAATAAATAGAAACCAAATTACTCACTTCTCTCTCTTTCTCTTAAAGAATTTGCTTTCTAACTTTCTCATAAAAAAGTTTGAAACTTCTCCTTCTCTACCATAGAATTCGGCCCTTTCACCCAAAGACCATCATCATATTTCTATCTTATGCAAAGAAGGAAGGCTAGATTTAAAGATGCTTTCAAGGGATTAAGCAAATAAGAAGAGTGAAAGAAGATTTTGAAGAGAGTTGGAATTTTAAAACAGGTTTGGGATTTTTATTTCCTAATTCTTCTTATGCATGCGTGTGGATATCAATGTTTATGCTTGTATTACTTAATTTTAATGGTAATTTATTAGTTTGCTTAGGGTTATTGAGAGATTGATATTGGAAAAATCGTGTTTTTGAATGTTGAGGAAAATTGGGTGTGGTTCTTGTGAACCAGGCTGCTTGTTTTGTCCATATCTTGAGATCTAGACCTCGGATTAAGGTGATTCAAAATTATGAATAAACTAGATTCAATTATCTACAATTCATTAAAGGATTCGTGGCTTGATTCTGTTTTTAAGGAACTCATAAAATTCGTACAAATGAACTATTTGAGTATGTAGGCAGTTTTGAACAATTACCAATGTTTTAACCATAACTCCTTGTATTTAAGTCATAATTGAGTGTGATTTGATTCTATGTAAACTTACTGGAAATATAAACAAAATTTTAGAAGAAATCTAGCCATAAATCTACCTCTAAATAATTTTTATGATTTATTGAAATTGCAGTGAACTGTTATTCTCGGTTCTGGAGCAGATTGTGGAAACAATGATATATCTCTTCGTATGGTAAATGAAATGATATTAGGTTTGATTCTTTCAAACCTAGACTTCTAAGCCTATACTTTTCATGAAGAAAGCAAAGCCTAATTTTGTCCTTAAGCTTTTCTAATTTTAGCTTAATTCTGGACCTATACACAACACTGTAAATAGGAATAGTATTTATTATAGTGTAAATATCTTGAGTTTTGGAAGTGCTATTGAAATGATTTTTGATGTTCTAAAAATGGGAAACATAGAGGAACATGTTTTTAGAAGGACAATTTTGCTAAAAATGACATGTTCCAGGTCAAAAATGGCATATAAGTTGTATTTGAAACTCTGCCACTGTGCAGAATTCTAAAAGCAGAATTTTCAATATTTAGTTTTAAATGTTGTTATGTAAAGTATTATAAATGAAATTCGATGCCATAAAATGTATATAGAGTCAAATAATTGAAGAAGAAGACATGAATATATATATATATATATATATAAATATACATACATGAATGTTGGAAGTTGTATATATGAACATACATAATTGTTCATATGGATGCATATAATTTATATTATCTCAAATTGAATGTGCATGTATATGCATGTTTAAAACATTGAAACTATAAATGCTGATACCATCACGAATGAACATAATTAAGATGTTGAAATTAAACAGTGTATATATATATATATATATATATGCCCAAACAATTATATGCTTAGGAATATAGCTAATTAATATCGATTTATTTGATTTACTAATACACTCTAATACACTATAGTATTAGACATCAACCTTGAAATGTAAATATGGATGATTAATTTTACTTGGTTATATTATGTTGATTGACTGTGCTTGTCTTGTAAAATATATTTAAGAGTAATGATATAAAGCATGTGCTCATAGTGAATTGTATAAATACACAATTATATAATGATAACTTGCATGTGTACATTTATCTCCATATAACTATGATTCCTATGAATGTGATATACGAGTATGATAGAAAAATGTGTAAAGAGATATGCATACTCAATATATATGATTCTAAACTTTACTGTATATCTTGAAGTAATGGGAATTATTGGTATGTATGTATATAATAAGTGAATATTGGAATTTAAGATAGCATGATGATAAGTATCGTTATCACATACATGTGAATGAACTATAAGCATTTGAATTGATCAAGAGTACAGCTTATTTATGCTCGTACATATTTGTGATATTATCTTCACATAAAGTCTATACATGAACATGTATATGAAACTCCGTACATAGTTGTACATATATATACATAAATATATGTATGTGATTAGAAAGATAAATCAAAGGGATTTAATTGCCTGCATTGAGTCTAGGATGTGGATAGATAGGCATGCCTATAAGGGTACCTTGCAGCTCCTTCTGAATAGTTTTGACTTGTTTAGGTCCACTTGAAATTAAAAGTTACAGTGACCCTATTTGGGTTTAAAAGTTAGAGTTGATTTGAACAACCCCATTTGGGTTGTAGCCGACCCCATTTGGGTCTGCTTGACTGGTCCAAGTTATTTGATTGACCCCATTTGGGTTCACGTTATTTGATTGATCCTGTTTGGGTCCATGTTATTTGATTGACCCCGTTTGGGTCCACCGATTTATCATACAGTTTTATCCCTATAAGGGATCACCGTTTAATACCTCAGGATATCTTATTTGTACCTTCGGGTGCCACCATTATAATCAATAGTTTTGTACCTTCGGGTGCTATAGTATAATCCGTTATCCACCTTTTTAGAATAGTGCAGGCTTTATTGTCAAAGGTTAAGAAAAATTTAATAAGGCATGCAAATTCTTAATTGACTTTATACTATTCTACATATGGAATTCCTTTTGTTGTACATAAAACTAACATCTAAAAGAATGCCCAATAGTATATGTATCTATACTGCTAGTATCATAAATACATGCTAATTATTAAATGATGAATTTGCATTATATTAATACTTTGATTAAATTGATGATATATATATATGCCTTTGTGATCATAAACCTTATTTCTATATGTATGCCAATACATGATTGATGAAGGAATTTTTATTAAGTTCAAGAGTATTATAAAATCTAATGGGCACAACAATTTTATAAGTGCATATTCATATTGTATATTAAAGATTATAAAGGTTAGACAGTAACAACCATTGTTTTGAAATATTTTTCTTATGATTATATATGTGTTCACATTGTTGCATGTACACATTCTTTAACGTGTATTTGCTATTTATGATAGTGATATATAAGTGTTATGTTTAGTTGATAGGCTTATTTTTATGATACATCTAATATGTTATAACATGAATAACTTATGGAATATAAAGTAAGCCTATAGTAATATAATAATCTCATGGTAATTGAAAGTGTTGTTTTGTTATATAATTCTAATGTGTGTATATATCCAAGACATACAAGAATAGATATAAAATAATTTCTATATCTGCGAAGATTGTTTATGAAATTAATAATAGATAACTATTCTTTCATGATTAAGCATTGTTTAATAAAATAGGAATATTATCAATGTTTGAACTTAAGTCCAAAGGATGTTGATACTTGTATGATTATATATGGTGAATGAAACGTCAGTGCAAATTTTACCATTGAACTTTATGATTTCTATAAGTGAATGTAAATGTTTAATTTCTTTCATTTCTTGAAATAAATCATTGTTATATTTGAGGCATGTTGTGTGCTTGTTGACGATCACTGTGAGTGGTCGTTTATCATGATTTAGTTTTCCACTAAGCTTTATAGCTTAGCACGGGTGTTTCATCCGTGTAGGTTGTTGGGGTGATATCTGCAATAGGATGACCAACTCAAGTCAATGAGAGAGACAATTATAAACTTTTATTTTGGGCTCTTTGTGTATAGTAAGGATTTTGTGGTATTAGAGATATTGTATGTAAAAATGTTAAACAGTTGTTATATTTTATAAAGGGACTTTAACGTACATTGAAAAGTTTTTAAAAGTATAGCACTCTTATGTATTAAGTTTGATTATGTTCTCTGTGTAGTTGGTATATGTTTATGTTGCACAGTAAAACATGTGTAATGAGATGGATAAAGTGATATGTATAGATTATAGGATAAGGGTGCTACAGTTCCTTTTTTAAATTTAGGTTGTTAAAAAAATGGATCAGTTTTCGAATCAGGCATACATTAATCCAGGACCATACGTAGATGTTCTTCTAACATTAAAAGGAAATCATCGAGTAGATGTGGTTTTGGCGAACAATGTAATTATATTTTTATTATTTAATTAATTTTGTATTTATATGCATGTGTCTTTTTATGTGCATAAATAGACACACACGCATATTTGTGTAACATTTTTTTATATTTGCAGGTTACATATGATGTTCTATTTACCCGGAGAGATAGTGTGGTGGCTCACTACCTAAATATCGATGATAGAATCATACCATATTTAAGATTGATGGGATTTTATAGAGTATCTCAGATAAGGGTAATGAATGTCGATGCCAATTTGATGACTGCCCTTGTGGAAATGTGGAGGCCAAAAACACATGTTTTCACTTCTCCGTTAGTAAAGCAACCATTACGTTGCAAGACATTGAGATACTAACTGGTTTACCCATTGATAAGCGTGTGGTAATAGGTCATTTGAACTATAATTGGCATATTGTCCGTCAACAACTTTTAGGACAAATGCCTCCTGAAATGTTATAAGAGGACATTCAATTACAATGACCTAGTTATTAAGAACTTTTAATCATTTACCTGACAATGTTACTGAGTATGACATCTAGTGCTTCACCCATGCATGGATTTTGCATTGTATTGGTGGGTTGTTGTGTCTTTCAACCTCAAATAATGATATTTGTTTGATATGGCTTCCCGTACTATAGTGTTTAGATGAGGTTGGAAATTATAGTTAGGGTTCAGCTTACTTGGCATGGCTGTATTAGGAGGTTTATCGTGCTACACATCCAAATGCTCAAGGGATTGGTGGTTATCAGCAGTAACTATAAATGCAGGCATGAGAAAGACTCAACCTAATTCAGGCTCCTTTTATTCATGTTGTTGTGTTAGATCAAAATATTCCTTATAGATATAGGTAAATTTTATTTATTTATTATGAAATAAATATTTTATTATATTCAATTATATTTTAATCTTTATGAACCTAATATTGTGTACCAAGCCTTCTAATATGAAACCTTAAAATTAAATCAATTTTTAATATTAGCAATAATAACATCAATAAGAAGGGTCGGTTGTTTACTTACCATGCCCATGATGCGATTTCTCATAATTGAGTATTTATTCACACATGATTTAACTTCATCCTTGCTATTAAAAACCAAACCTTTCGATAACTCTGAGCTATCATCCCAAGTTTAAGGTGAACACCTTCTAATAGATCAACTTGTGATGTATCAAAGTCAATTTATGAATAATGCTCTATGGAAAGTTAAAGATGGCATCACTTGTCTCTCCAATGTCATGCACTAATGCTAATGGGTTGACAGATAATGTATGATCAGATTTAGACATGTAAAACATGCATAAATCAGGGTGTATTTTGGACAAAAAAAGGCATTAAGCCCATATGGTTTGAAAAAAAAAAGGAATCATGCTATTTAAAGTAGAAATTATTTGGTGAGCTTTTAATTTGTCATTCGAAAAATCTATTTATATGCGACAAACAAAACATTAAAGAATAATAATACAAGTAAATCATGCATAAATCAGGCTATTAATTGATTTGAAAATATTGATTCCCTCATGCATATTTACGAAATTTTTTTGTGTGATTTTTGGAATAAAATAGGATATTGATCCATTTTATGAGAAAAATTTAATTAATTAAGTAGAAAATATTTTAGGTGTTATTTTTAATTAAAGTGTGTAAAAAACTATTTGTTACTAGCCATTACATATTTGCGAGAAGTAAAAGGAAAATTAATTATAGGCCCAAAATAATGTAAATAGGAAAATAAAGGGAATCCTAAGCTAACCGCTTCAGCTTTCCAACTCAACCCAAGATGGGAGCACACATATTAAAATATAGCATGAAAAATAAGATAGTTAGTCAGTAATGAATTAAATGCAAAATCAAATATAATAATTAAGTATATAAAATAATTTGATAAATTAAATGAATATAATATATATGGAATAAAAGCATTAATGATAATATTAATAATAATTATTATAAATATTATCATTAAGATAAGGATAAAAAAATGACTTTAATTAAATAAATTGAATATTGCATAAATATGTAAATAGACTACTTGACAATTAAATTAGAAATATCAATCAATTGGACTAATTAAATAGACTTAAACAAAATAGCATCCATAAAGTAGGTAATAATTAAAATAAATTATAAATTAAAGGAAAAGGGTAAATTAACATAGCCAATTTACCACAAATATTAATTAATTAAATTAATTAATAAATGCAAATATAAAATATAATATTAAAAAAGATATTAATATTAAAAGAATATTAACAACTTAATATTAGTAAATTAAACAATACAAGAAAAATATTAATAATAACATCAAGTCATAAATTAAACAAAATAACAAATTAATGATTAATAATATTAATAAACCAAAATAATTAACTAAAACAACAAAATGAAAATTATTAGATGAAAAAAAACAAAACAATGTGAAGGTGAAACATTTGGCCAAGCAACAGTGAAGCAAAGAAGGAAAAAAGACAAAAATAACAAAAGAAACGTGAGTGAAATGAGTGACGGAGGAGAGGTGACCTGCTGGGACTTTTAGTGACAAATATTGACTATCGCCATAAACGCCTATCGCTAAAGGACCTGACAAAACAATGTCCCAAGGAACTAAGGGAAAAAAACCATTTTTTGCTTAAAAAATCTACCAAAAAGAAACTTAAATAACATATAATAAAATATTAATTAAAATACATCATAAAAAGGATAATCAAATAATCAAATAATTTAATTAAACTAATATAATACAATAAAACCAATTAATTAGTAAATAATGAAATTAAATAAATAGTTTACATATTAACATAAAACACTTGAACAACAATTAATAGAACTAAGATTAATTAACATAAAAAAACAATTAGTTTACTAACTACAATAATAAATTCACACAATTAAGTTAACCAATTATCAATTAATTAGTAAATAGCCTAATATATTAAAGTAATTAACAAATTAATATAGTAAACAAATAATGAAAAAAAAAACTAATAAAATGATAAAAGTAACTTAAGAAATACTCACCAAATTATAGGATAGAGCAGTTAATTATTAACTAATATAATAAATTAATTGACAAAATTAGTTAGCAAATTTATAATTATTTATCAATTAATTACAAATAAGAGAAATTAACAATATATTAAGGTAGATCTACAAAATTAATAAAATAATGAACTAAAAATATTATTTACATAATTAATTAAAACTAAATATTTGGATTTTCAAATTTTTAGGGCTTGAGAATATTACCTTGAGTGTTGGTTTATCAAAGAATGAGGATTCGGTGATCGATAGCTTTTTTCCGATTTTATATAATTTTTTGAAAATTGTTTAAGTTAAAAAGCTTTATTTTTCATGGAAATGGAGTAAAAAAGGAAGAAGACGAAGATGGGAGGAGAGAGAAGGTGAGATAAGGCCTTTGGTGGTTCAAAAATCCAAAATAAATATTCCCAAATCGGATAAGTTCAGAGGAGATATTTTTCCTTAGTTTTCCCCTCTATTTCCTGCTATAAAATGCAATTTTGAAGTGAGTCACAGATCTTGTTCGTGAGTCACTCCCAGACCATTGACTTTGACTCTGGCCCCTTTTTTTCAGCTAACTGACCTCCAATTCAAAATATTTGGCCATTTTTAGGCCTGAAAATGCCATTTTTTGGACAGAGTTTCTTCTAGAAAATTTTTTCCTATGTCTTATCTTTCTAATTGATTAAAAATTACTCAATTTGGATTTGTAGATTGGGTTTATGGCCAATGACTGCTCCTAAAAAATTTTTATGGACAAAAAAGGTGTTCTGAATTTGAAAACTCTCCGAGAACAATGGGTTCAGAATTATGTTATGCTCTCTTCACGAAGGTTTCTCAATAATGAGTCTAGTTTCTATTAAAATTAGATTTACCTCAATATAAGCTCTATAGAGGAATTTATCCCTAAAATACTATAGACTGGTCCAAGTTCAAGGATGAATTCAGGTCATTTATGTTTGAGCCTAATTTTGAGAATCTTAAGGATTGAACTGGGTTTAGGAGTCTTCATTAAAGTTTTGGATATATGTCTTAAGATAAAAATGGATTTAAAATCACCTAATTATGAGGTCTTTAGGCTGAGATAAAGTTGAAAAACTCCAAACTGCTCCAAGTTTTGAAATCTTATTTTCTCGTTTTGCATTGTTTGAAAGAGATAAAGAGTGAAAGAGATAAAAAGGGAAAAGACCCCAAAAAGGAATTTTAAACATTTAAAACCCGTAAGAGACATCAAAAAATATTTTTAAAACATGAAATCTGGGGAGAAAGCCTGATACCTCTGCTCCTTGTCTATTTATAAGAATTTATTTCCTCATTAGGTAACTCTGATCAAAAGTCGCCTCAGGATCCAGTGTCTATAGTTGCCCTTAATTTTGAAAAACTTAGTGCACTGTACCTAAGTGAGCTAAAATTTAGAGTAAATGATAGAATATGTGTACCTGAGGTGGCACACTTTCGATTTCCTTGAACACATACCACTTAGGAAATGAGTCTCTAGTTGGATAATTACCATCAGATCACTAATGTTTTAACCTTTGGCTAAGTTGTCACTATTAGCTTGTCAATGTTTGAACTCTAGATTAGCGGAGTAGTTACCATCATTATGTCGATGTTTTACCTCCTGAGCGGGTGATTACCATCAGCTTATCGATGTTTTAACCCTTGATTTAGTTGTTACCATCAGCTTGTCGATATTTTAACCCCCGATTTAGTTGTTACCATTAGCTTGTCAATATTTTAATCCTTTTCTTCTCCTTTCACGAGCTTGTGGCCTTGTTACCAGTAGAAAGGATGTTAAATGCCTCATAAGAGGGCTTTTATGCTTACAGGGAGATTTTGACACCTATTTAGAGGACCTTGTGCTTATAGAGAGATTTTGACTCTCGTAGAGAGTCTTTGATGCTCATAGAGAGGTTTTAATGTTCACATGGAGACTTTAATGGATTTTTTAATTTTGGTGCTTGCCAAAAGGTGGATATATTTTAAAATTTTTTATGCATCTTAAGAGGACTTTGGTTTGCTTGTTCCGAAGAGACTTTGGATTTTTAAATTTTTAGGTGCCTAATCAAAAGGACTTTTGAGTTTTAAGTTTTTTAAGTCCTAAAAACTTTGGATAATTTCTCTTTTGGTCCGTTGCTAGACTTTACGTTTTGGTGCATTTCAAATTTTGGAATTTCGGTGCTTTTTAAAGATTTCAAACTTTAGATTTGCACTTCAGGATTTAGATTTCTTTCTTCTTCTTTTTTTCTTTTCTTTTTTGGTGTGCACTTTAAGGTTGAGAGTTTTAAATTTTTGTATACCTCTTAAGAGGGATTGATTCTCTCAGAGAGACTTTGACTAAGGGGTTTAATGCTCACCGAGAGCATTAATGCTCAGTAAGAGACTTTGATTTCCGAACTTAATACTCATAGAGAGACTTTTAATGCTCATAAAGAGACTTTGATGATCGTAGGGGTTTTTTTAGTCTATTTAAGTGTGTGTATTTACATTTGGGTCAATTTTGCATTTTCACAAATTGGGGTATTGTAAATTTGTACGGTTTGACTTTGAATTGGTTTTTTTTTCTTTTTCTTGTTTTTTTACATCTTAAAATGTATGTTTGATTTGTACAGTTCAACCGTGTGTTAAACTTTTATGTTTTGAATGTCTTTTAACTTTATACAATTAAGCGTACTTTAAATTTGAGATTTTTAAACTTTAGGATGTACATTGAGTTTTTTATTTTTTACAATTTGAATTCATCGAATTTTTTCACTTTGGGATGTCATTAAATTTGTACAATTTGCAATGTATATTAAATTTATACATTTTGAAATGTATATAGAATTTGGATAATTTAAATTTTTGTACTTTTGCGTATTTTGAATTTTGATAATTTAGGAGCTTTTTAAGGCCTTGAAACTTTATTGTGTTGAGAATTTTCAAATTTTGCATTCTTTATACATTTTGGATTTTGAGTTGTGAGGAATTGGAGTTTTTGTACATATGAAAGATTTTTGCCTTTTGTACATTTAAGTTTTTGTATGTTTATGGAATTTGAAGTTTTTGTATATTTGAGTTTTGTTCATTTGAAGGATTTGAATATTTTGCTTATTTATTGCATTATATATTTAAGTGTATATCTCAGGACAAAGAGTCTTAACTAATTGCCCCCAGCAATAGTGCATGCCGACAGTTTAGCTCAACGAAGGATTTTTTTTATGGATTTGTATGATTTTCACCTATGAAGATTTGTCTTTGAGCAAGATAGTCATCCCCTTGAAATTACTTCTAGCATGGCATAAGCGGATGACCTTGTCTATAGAGATATTCGCCTCGTATGATTTCTCCTATGGGAATTTTATCCTGCTTTGATTGATCATCACCTAAAGTTGTATTAAAAGTGTAGAGTCCATTGATTCACATTTTTCTTGAAAGAAATTATTAATGCGAGTATGAGCAGAAAACTATATATGTGCAACATATGTGAAAAATTTGCATGTGTGTACACATAATCATGTACGTGAGCAATGTCCAGCAAGTGTTATAGGTGGTGTACAAAGAGTGATCTGCCAATACACATCCAAAGTTTAAAGTAACAGTAACTCATCAAATGCTTTGAGCTTGAATTTTATTCATCCTTGACTAGGCTAAATTGGCCACATTATCAACTAGTTTAATCTCAACAAGAGAAATTAATGGAGTCACACTCAATAAGGGATAGGAAAATAGGCGTGTTGTTATCAAAGCTTACTGAACTTACACATAAGCATAATACATACTAAGCAATTTTTGTGTATGTGTGTTGAAGGCCAGAATAAAATTTTATTTTTAAAAAGTAAATTTTGGATGCAAATTTGGTGGTGAGTTTTAACTTAAATGCATTCATGGCTTCCCGTTTGAAGCTCAAGAAATACCATATGCTTCTTCTTACGCACCAAAACTTACTAAAAGGTCATCTCCACTAGATTGAATTAGATCAAATTCAAAATTAGGAGGTCTTATGTGGGATGTAACGTTAGGCTTAGGTGAGTAGCTATCAAAGAAGGGTTAAGTTACTAGAGGAATGTGGCCACTGTGTTTCCTTAACTGGCAAGAGGATTATTTTCTACACATTTTCCACTCTTAAAGCATTCTTACATTTGACTTTGGTGAATAACTGACTAAGGATTATTTGAAAGATAATAGCTCAAGATTTTCCATTCCATTTCACTTTTTTTTATTCTTATTGTTGTGATCTCAACTTCAAGGGCTCCTTATTCCCCTTTTCTTTCTATTCTTTTCTTCTTTTGCATTTTTTTTTGTTTTTTACTTCTTTTTCTTACTTTTCTTTCCTTTCATTTCTTTTATTTTTCTTTTTTTTTCTTTCATTTAACAAACCCTAATTTCTTATGAATGAAATTCATACAAAAGATTGGTAGAAATTTATTTCCTCCATTTTTGATATGAGAAATTAGCTTTTTCATGGTAGCCATCTTCCTAAGGGGGAGCCAAAATCATTTTGGATAAAGGGGTTCATTTTAATATGAGTAATAATAAAATGAGCACACATTCAGCATACTTGAATTAAAAGCTTAAGGGGCTGATAAGTGATTATAAAGTCTGGGTAGGAGAAAGTTATTTAGAAAGTTATATAAAGAAGGGCTGCCTGAATCATTTTCTAAATTATGTCCTATCCTAGGGTCACTTTAAAGGGTGATTAGAAAGGTTCTAGTGCTCTTATTTAGTTTTACCCAATCCCCTCATTTGCAAATAGTTTTTTTATTTATTTTTAAAATCAGTTTGAGATGCTCAAATTTTTGAAATTGCATGGTATAGTAAAGGCTTTTATACGATTCAGTAGACAGAGACAAAGCATGAATACCTCATATTCAACTCATATTTAAATGAAAACAAATTTCTAAAATTAGATCAAACTTGTTTGTAGTTAAAAATCACTAGGATAAAGTAAAATTTCAAATTTGAAGTAAATTGACAAGAAGCAACTATGTCATAACTCTGGACATTTCTTGGTAAGAAAATAAATTAAACTTAAGGAATAAGTTACTTTAATTGTAAATACTCCCTGTATTTGAGAAAAGGGACAACGTCATGGTGGTCATCATGAATGCATCAAGGAGATAGTGACCTTTGAATTAAATTTGGAAAAAGGAATGACGCTGTAGTAATCATCTCAAAAAGGAAAAAATGATCCTCAAGCTCACATTCAGGAAAGAGAGGTGGTCCTTGAACCTGAAATTGGTAAAAAATGATTATGTTAGAATCTTGAGACATAACCTAATAAGGCAAATTAAGCTTAAGGCCCAAGCTATTTTAATAAGGTATTTCCCTTAGATCACCAAAAAAATGGGATTGCAATAGTCACCCTAAATGAGTTAGGGAGGCAGTGACCCTCGAATCGTTCTTAAAAAAAGGATAGCACCATGGCTATTTTTGAATGCATTAGGGATGTGATGATTCTCGAACCAAAATTAGGAAAAGGATAATGCCATGATCATTATGAATCCATTAGGGAAATGACGATCCTAAAAAAGAAAATTGTTTAAGAATCATAGCAAGATAAACTAAGTTAGGAATACTCCATGAAGTTGGCAAAAGGATAGTGTTGCAATGGTCATTGTATTGATGCGTGAAATCCTTGAATCTTTAGGCTGTTATACATGAAGGCCCAAGAAAATCATTGAGGTAATGATAGAGGAGCCGACTTCTGCTTTACCTACAAGGTTATGTACATGGCAACATATACAAAAGATTTATGTGTGCAAGAAGACATGTAAAAAGCTACATACGAGGCATTCATATGTGTGTGTAAACATATGCATAAAACTATATGTATCAACACTCATGTTAAAAAAATATGCAAAAATGAATGCAAGAACACATGCAAATATGCAAGTGTGTGCAAAAATGCAATAATGTAAGCATGAGATACATATCCTACACCATAGGTGGTTAGAGGACTCTGTCTCCGATGCAAGCTAGCTGATGATCCACGTACATCTTCCTCAAAAGTTATAGCCCTCAGGCAGGCTTTCTCTGATTATCCTCTTTAAGTTTTTTTTACCTTGCCTTCTTTCTATACTCCGTTACTATCCACAGGGTAGCTAATATATCGACCTTTGGCAAAAAAAAAAAAAGTCCACTTCCCTATGGAATGCAATATACTCATCCTATTAGGTGTTATGTCATGCTGAGCTTATGATTTTAACATCTCTACTTAGAAGTTATACCCTATATTTGAAGGGTTTGTGGTGACTTGAGATACACTCTCTACCCCCAAAACTCTAGTTTGTATCTCAATCTGTGTGTAAAGTTCCTTTAGGGGAAGGCAATTGAAGAATTGAGGATTTCGATCAGTGGTTTCCAGACTAGCATCTTATGGTGACTCTTTCTCCTTGAAAGACTTAGCCAATGTATTTGATGACCATTGGTATACTCATCTTTCCTGATGACATTATTTTGCTAATCTATCTTGTTCAACATTTGACATTGATCTCAAAGAATTTGACCAGTGGCTATAGTTTACTTGGCATGATTAGAAACATTCACGACAGGCTGATCTTATCTCCACTTTATGTGTCCATGGCTTGAGATCTTCTATTTGTCTCTCTAGATGGGCAATCTAGATGTTTATCACCATTTGGGTTATGCAAGGCCGTACTTTAAATTATAACCTACTATTCTTGGCCACTTAAGGAACCATAAGTTATAGTGAGGAATCTTGTTCTTTATAGGTGACCTTTTATCATTCGTATTGCATTAGGCTCTATGATTTTCTACACTATCTAGTTCTAAAATAGTGGGGAAGTTCCTTATCACATGAAATGTCATTGTTACTATATGGAATTTAAGCCTACTTTAGGATGTGTCCCTATTCATGCCATAGGTTTCTCTTGATACGTTAACCATATGCTAGTGCCTAACTTATGCATACGTTTGTATTTATATGCATCATATGGCAATAAGAGCAATTCATGACTATACATGTAATGCAAAACACAAATTTTAATTTAATCTTATAAGGTGACATTTAGGGTGCATCTGACTCCTATTGTTAGTCAGCCCTTACATGTAATGGCCTCAATACTGGGTCAGCCGTGATTAGTACTTTTTGATAATAATAGCACTTTTCGGGCCCGAAAGGACACTCGAAAGTCAAAAATATTTTATTAGAACATCGGAAAGTATTGGTCATGGTGAGTTCGGGGTTGAAATTTCAAGTTAAATTGAGGTCAAATAGGCCTCTAAAGGTCAAAAATATGAAAAAGATAGCGAGTCAATTTTCCTGGTAGAGAATATGACTTAATTTTGCATAAATAATTAAAAATAGTAAACGAACTCCGAATCATCCGGAATTCAAAAATATTTTATTAGACCATCGAAAAGTATTTGTCATGGTGAGTCCGGAGTTTAAATATCAAGTTAAATTGAGGTCAAATAGGCCTCTAAAGGACAAAAATATGAAAAAGATAGCGAGTCAATTTCCCTAATAGAGAAGGTGACTTGATTTTGCGTAAATAACTAAAAATAGTAAACGAACTCAGAATATTGCTAGATTTTGTATGCTTACATTAATTTTTGTGTAGAATATTTTAGTGATGAGAATGGAATTTTTCGGTGACATCAGCAGTTGTCGAATTGGACCGATAAGTTTGAATCAGATCGATAACTAACTCCGATTGAGCCAAAAATTTGCGTACTAGCTATTTTTGTTGTGATAATATTTATAAAATTATTTTTGAAGTAATTTGAAGTGAGAAAGATAGAGAATTTGTTTTGGGCATTAAATAGCCAAAAATGAATTTATAATTGGGCTAAGCCCATAAACTAAGCCCACATTTAGGCTCACTTGAGAGCTATATAAAGAGAGAAAATCTGAGAAAATTCCAGATTTAGCTAGTCTCCTCTCTTCCTCCTTAGTTGGCCGAAATACTCTCTCCATCTTCTCTCTTTGATTTCTTCTTCTTTCACTTCAAATCACTCATAATTCCCAACATAACAATTAACGTTTCACCTCTCTAGTTCACCCTAGTAGCCTCAAGTAAGTGGTTTGAGCAAGGGAAGGCTAGAAATCAAGTGGTTAAAGAAATTAAGGTAAGTTGGAAGTTAAGAAATTTATGGATTTAAATTATTTTTTTAGTATTTTCCCATGCATTTTGAGGTGTATTTTATGATTTTGAGCTTGGATTTTGCATTTGAAGACAAAAAAGTAAGAGAAACTAAGCTTGAATGGCTGACCTATGTAGGTGGTGAAGGAATAGTGAGTGTTTCCAAGGATAAAGGCAAGAAAAATGAGGCTTGAGCTTCTTAATTCAAGAGAAAATTGTAAGTGACTAATTAATCTTTACATTTTCTAAGTTTATGAATTTTTCTCAATTATGTAACTAGGGTAAAAATGATTAAAGTGTTTAATTGGTGTAATTATGTTAGGGTAAATGTAATTAAGCTAGAGAAAGGATGAATAGAAAGTGAAAATGAAAGAAAGAAAATTTTTAGGAAGAAGAGTAATGGTGGCCGAATTTAATTGTAAGAGAAAATTGTGAGAAAAATGCATATAAATAATATATGTTAGCTTAAAATAATAGTAGACTTGATAATTAATGTCTATGAATTTTTAGAGAATATTTGAAATTTATTTGAAAATTTTTAAGATTATTTATAATGTATGTATATAATGAAAGTTGTGAATTATAGTGAATTAATTGATTATTTTAATGAAAAATGACAATAAATAATAAATAATGCATAAATAAATTTTATTGGCATTTATTGGATTTATTGAAATTTTATTGAAAATTTAATGTTAATATGTATATTGAAAATAATTAAATTATTAGTTAATAATTGCATAAAAATGTTGAAAAAGATGAAATTATATGAGATTAAATTATAGTCAATGAAAAAGAATAAAAAGGTCAACTGATAAATTTTTCGAAAATTAAAAATGATTTATAAAGTAATTATTACTGTGCCCTTAGAATTAGTCTGGCAGTAAAAATTAGTTCTGAATATAGTTGGCTAGCCATATGAACATCCTTTACCGCGGTGCAAGTCATGGCGACTTGTTTTGCTATGGGCAGGATCTCTGATCTTCATAGCTTAAGTGTTAAAGTGAAAGTGAAAAGTGCAGTGTTCTAAGAATGATTTCTTAGGAATCATTTCTCTTTTTAGTGGGGCCCGTGGGGTCTATGTTCTGAGTATCCGGTCTGAGATTTTCTGTCGGGTCTGTACTAGGGGTATAATGAAAATAAATTGATAAATAAGTGAAAAGACAATGAAAAGAAAGAAAAGAAAGTGAAAAAGGATTAAAATGAAAGAAAAAGAAAGTTTAAGGGCAAAATAGTAATTTTTTCAAAAGTGTAAAAAGCAAGTAAATTAAGTGAAAATTGCATAAATAAAGATAAAATAGTCAAATAATAGTTAAATTATTGAAAAAATAAATTTTTTTGTCAATAGGGACTAAAATGTAATTTTATTTATAAATGACAATTTAAGTGTATAAAAATATAAAGTGTTTCAATTGTTAGTTTAAAGAACAAAAATAAGCTTATAATGGCAAAATTATGATTATGCGTTTGAAATGAATAATCTTATAGAATAAGTTAAAATTAATGTTTTGAAATAATATTAAATAATTTTATAATTATGTTCACATATATGTTAATATATAAGAATAATAATGATAAGTTAGGAAAGGTATCGAATATTAATCATCACTGAGCACGTCAAGTGCTCAGCGTGTAGTTTTTACTGCGCGTAGGTCAGCAGGAGCTGGAGCAAGAATACACTCTAAAGGACTTTTTATATGATGCTCTAGTTGTATAAATTTTAGCATGTATATATATGTACAAACTTTACTTGGATGTGTAATGTAAAGCTGAAGTTATTTTAGTAAGCTATATTTGGGTTGTGAATGACATGGAATGGATGACAGTAAATAGATATGGATTGTATTATTGATTGTTGTGCCTCTGAGAGGTTGTGTGGCTTGTTTGCGTTTTAAGGGGCTAGTCCTATGTACAGCCGTTATATTACAAAAATTTTATTAAATGCATAGTGATTTGGGACAGTTATAGGTCGTCGACGATTTATTTTTAAATTAGCTAAAGCATGCTAATAAGGTATTGAAATATAAAGATTAAGTTGGAAAATAAAATTTTGATCTTCGTTACACCGATACAGTGTAGGAGGGATAAGGGTGTTACATTTTGTGGTATCAGAGCAGTGATTTAGACGGTTTTAAGATCGGAGTGGGTGCAATATTTGATTTAAATTATTTATATACATGCCAATTGTTATTTTGAGAAGTTGATTTGGAATTAATGTATTCTTGCTCTATTCTATTTTATAATGAAAAGATGTCTGGTGAGCCGAGCCGTGAGGCTGAAGATAACAGAAGCAAGGCCTCAAGTAATATGGGGTAACCGGAGATTCCACAGCAACAGGCACCTCCACTAGTAGCTCCTCCTCCTACTCCTTAGCTGGATTTTCTCAATCTGATGTCTGATTACATCCAGCAGCGACTTCAGGCTGCACAGGCTCAAGCACCGCCACCAGTAATTCAGGTTTAGCCGCCTGCTCACTCTAGGAGGAAGCCTATATTGGAGCAGTTGAAGAGATTGGGAGCTGAAGATTTTTCAGGTCAGGATCCCTTGACGCCAGCAGCAGCAGAAGCATGGTTATTCAATATCAAGAGATTATTTGAGATTACCCACAACCCATTGGAGGAGAAGTTTGAGGAAATCACTGCTTTGTTGCAGGGTCTAGCTTTTGTATGGTGGGACTCAGTCAAGCGACACACTCCTACAGATCAGTTGAATTGGGAGTTCTTTATCGATCAGTTTGAGAAGAAGTATATTGGGGCTAAGTACAAGATTTCTATGCAGGATGCCTTCTGGAGATTGAGACAGGGGAATCATTTTGTGGGAGAATATGATAGAGAATTTGAGCACTTGAGCGCTTATCTGGATGAGGGTCTGGCTATAGAAGAAAGATTATGTCAGCGCTTTGAGAAAGGATTACACACAGAGCTGAGACAGATTATTGGAGCCCAGCATTACCCTAATCTGCGGGCTATGATTGATGTAGCTCTCAAGTTAGAAACTACTCAGGCTGAACAAGTAGAGAGGTAGTCCCGATTTCAGCAGAAGAGAAGGCAAGGATAGAGCAGTGGGAAATCAAGACAGAGTAAAAAGTAGAAGGGTCGGTAGGCACCGCAGGGCCACCCACCGACAGGTAGAGGACAGGGTAGCGCCTCCCGTGGCAAGTCTACTGCCACTTCAGCATCTAGTGCACCTCGAGGCAGAGATGCGGGTCAGCAGTACAGTGTGAGCACTGTGGCAGGACACACCCTGGGGAGTGTAGATTTTTTACGAGAGCCTGTTTCAAATGTGGGTCTAGCGACCATTGAATTAGAGATTGTCCTCTAATACAGACTGCTTCAGTAGCTTCACCAGCTTTCTGGTACTGGATCTTCTGCACCACATGGGTACGGTACGAGAGTTGTCCCTAGACGTTCAGCCTCTAGACCAGTTGGCCAGTCATCTCAAGGACATAGGTAGTCAGGGGGACAAACTTATGCTGTTAGAGCCCGAGAAGAGGAGGATGCTCCTGATGTGATAGTGGGAAAGTTTATTCTGTTATCTGATTCTGTGTATGCTTTGATAGATCCTGGCTCCATACACTCTTATATTAGCATAGAACTGGCACGGGTTAAAGGGATGAAAGAGGCCTACTTGGACCAGGACATCTTGGTGAGTAATCCTCTAAGGCATAGTGTGGTAGTAAACAAAATATATAGACAATGTTCTATTGGTGTCTAGGGACATGTATTCCTGGCAAATCTTATCGAGCTACCCTTCCGCAAGTTTGATTTGATTTTGGGTATACTGATTGTCCACCCATCAAGCGACCGTTGACTGTAAAAAGAAGAAGGTTACCCTATAGCTTTAGAATGGTGATGACATCACAGTTGTGGGTATGAGATCTTACTTTCTGTCTGACGTGATATCCACTACAGCAGTAAAAAGATTGATTAAAAAAGGATGCAAAGCGTATTTGTGTTATGCAGTGGAAGCAAAGAAAGATAGTTTAAAGGTGTCAGATGTACCCACTGTTAGGGAGTTCCAGGATGTGTTTCCAGATGAGCTTCCAAGCTTACCACCTGATAGAGAGGTGGAATTCTCCATTGAGGTCACTCCTGGTACTGCTCCTATCTCTATTGCTCCATACAGAATGGCACCTGCAGAATTGAAAGAATTAAAGGTTCAGCTTCAGGAGTTGCTCGATAAGGGGTTTATAAAACCCAGCACTTCTCCTTGGGGATCACTTGTCCCATTTGTAAAGAAAAAGGATGGGACTCTTCGACTGTGCATAGACTACAGACAGTTGAATAAAGTGACAATAAAGAACAAGTATCCCCTCCCTCATATTGAAGACTTATTTGATCAGCTTAAGGGAGCGAGTGTCTTCTCCAAGATAGATATGAGGTCGGGCTACTATCAAATGGGGGTAAAAGAGGCTGATGTGCCCAATATGAGTTTTTGTACGAGGTATGGCCACTATGAGTTTTTGGTCATGCCATTTGGGCTTACAAATACACCAGCGGCGTTCATAGATCTGATGAACAGAGTCTTTCACCCTTAGATCAGTTTGTGGTGGTTTTCATCGTTGACATATTGGTGTATTCTAAAATACCGAAAGAGTATGACAGACATCTAAGGATTGTATTGCAGACACTGAGAGAAAAGCAGTTGTATGCCAAATTCAGCAAATGTGACTTTTGGCTGAATGAAGTATCCTTTTTGGGACATGTCATTTCTGCAGAGGACATTAAAGTAGACCCTTCAAAGATTGAAGCAATCCTTCAGTGGAAGCCACCCAAGAATGTGACTGAAGTACAGAGTTTTCTAGGTTTGGCTGGGTACTATAGGAGATTTATCAAGGGCTTCTCCACCATTACAGTTCTGATGACTAGACTGCTACAAAAAAATGCTAGGTTTGTGTGGACTGACAAGTGTCAGGAATGTTTTGAGAAGCTAAAGTCGATGTTGACAGAAGCTCCTATCCTTACTCAACCTGAGTTAGGCAAGGATTTTGTGATTTATAGTGATGCTTCCAAGAATGGGTTAGGCTACGTTCTGATGCAGGAAGGCAAAGTGATAGCTTATGCCTCCCGGCAACTCAAGACTCATGAGAGAAACTATCCTACTCATGATTTAGAGTTAGCAGCCATTGTGTTTGTATTAAAGATTTGGAGGCCTTATTTGTATGGAGAGAAATGCTACATTTACTCAGATCACAAGAATTTAAACTATTTGCTTACCCAAAAAGAACTCAATCTTAGATAGAGACGCTGGTTGGAGTTGATTAAAGACTATGATTGCTATATCAACTACCATTCAGGGAAAGCAAATGTAGGGCCTGATGTGCTTAGAAGAAAGTTTACGTCAGGTAATGTTAGTGCTTTTGAATGAACTTGTACAAGGTATTGATAAGTGTAAATGATTAATAGTGATCTTTGCAGCTCTTCGAACAATGAACACCAGCTTAAGCTTGGCAACAAATGGAGCCATAATAGCAAAACTACGAGTTAAACCAGACTTTGTACATAAAGTGAAAGCGGCTCAGAAAGAAGATGATAGATTAATGGCTATTGTAACCAAGTTTCAACTTAGCAGTGAAAGTGATTACTCATTGTCAAATGATGGAAGCCTCTATTTCAAAGGAAGACTTTGTGTGCTAGCTCAGGAAGATTTGAAGAGAGAGATTCTGACAGAAGCACATCATAGTGGTTATGCTATGCATTTTAGAAGTAATAAAATGTACCAGGATTTGAAAGTCTATTATTGGTGGCCAGGCATGAAGCATGATGTGACTGAATTCGTAGGTAAATGCCTGACATGTCAATAGGTGAAAGCAGAACATCAAGTTCCTTCTGGACTACTTCAACCACTTGTTATTCCTGAGTAGAAATGGGATCAGGTGACCATGGACTTTGTGACTGGGCTACCTATGACTCAGTGGAAGCATGATGCTATTTGGGTAATTGTTGACTGCCTCACCAAATCAGCTCACTTCTTGCCAGTTCGGATGGATTTCTCTTTGATTAGGCTGGCAGAACTTTACATAAAGGAGGTGGTTAGATGGCATGGAGTACCTACATCCATTTTGTCAGATAGAGATCCCTGATTTGCTTCTCACTTCTAGAAGAGTTTTCAAGATGCTCTAGGTAGTAGACTTTGCCTCAGCACAGCTTTTCACCCTCAGACTGATGGACAGTCTGAGCGGGTGATTCAGATATTAGAGGATATGCTTCGATGTTGTGTCCTTGAGTTTGGCACTAATTGGGAAAGACATTTGCCATTAGCTGAGTTCGCCTACAACAATAGCTATCAATCTAGTTTGAAAATGGCTCCATTTGAAGCATTGTATGGTAGGAAATGCAGGACTCCTTTGTGTTGGACTAAACTGAGTGAGAGGAAGCTTTTGGATTCGGAATTTTTTCATAACTCTGAAGAAAAGGTCCACATCATTAGAAATAGATTAAAAGGAGCAACGAATCGTCAGAAGTCTTATGTAGATCTAAAAAGGAAAGATATCGAGTTCTAAATCGGAGATAAGGTCTTTTTGAAAGTATCTCCATGTTAGAAGGTTCTGAGATTTGAAAAGAAGGATAAGTTAAGCCCTAGATTTATAGGTCCATATGAGATACTGCAGCGAGTGGGTCCCGTGGCCTATAGATTGAAATTTTCATCTGCTTTGGAGAAGATATATGATGTCTTCCATGTGTCCATGCTCCGGAGATACAGGTCTAATCCGAGCCATGTAATAGCACTGGAAGAGATACAAGTTCAGACTAACATGAGTTATGAAGAAAGACCAGTAAAGATTTTGGCTAGGAAAGTCCGACAGCTTCGGAACAAACAGATTCCTTTGGTGAAAGTCTCGTGGAATTACCATAATGTTGAAGAAGCAACATGGGAACCTGAAGCAATGATGAGACAACGATATCCTCTACTCTTCATTTCAGGTAAATTTCGAAGACGAAATTTCTTTTAGTAGGAGAGAAATGTACTGCCTTAACACTGAATCAGTCGTGAACAGTACTTTTTGATGGTGAATAGTGCTTTTCGAGCCCAAAAGTCAAAAATATTTTATGGGACCATCGGAAAGTATGGGTCATGGTGAGTTCATGGTTGAAATTTGAAGTGAAATTGAGGTCAAATAGGCCTCCAAAGGTCAAAAATATGAAAAAGGTAGCAAGTCAATTTTCCTAGTAGAGAATGTGACTTGATTTTACGTAAATAATTAAAAATAGTAAACGAACTCCGAATATTGCCAGATTTTGCATGCCTATATGAATTTTTTTGTAGAATATTTTAGTGATGAGAATGGAATTTTTCGGTGACACCGGCAGTTATCAAATCGGACCGATAAGTTTGAATCGGACCAATAATGAACTCCGATTGAGCCAAAAATTTGCGTACTAGCTATTTTTGATGTGATAAAATTTGTGAAATTATTTTTGAAGTAATTTGAAGTGATGAAGATAGAGAATTTGGTTTGGGCCTTAAATAGCCTAAAATGGGCTTAAATTTATAATTGGGCTAAGCCCATAAACTAAGCCCACATTTAGGCTCACTTGAGAGCTATATAAAGAGAGGAAATCTGGAGAAAATTCCAGATTTAGCTGGTCTCCTCTCTTCCTCCTTAGTTGGCCGAAATACTCTCTCCATCTTCTCCCTTTGATTTCTTCTTCTTTCACTTCAAATCACTCATAATTCCCAACATAACAATTAAAGTTTCACCTCTCTAGTTCACCCTAGTAGCCTCAAGCAAGTGGTTTGAGCAAGGGAAGGCTAGAAATCAAGTGGTTAAAGAAATTAAGGTAAGTTGGAAGTTAAGAAATTTATGGATTTAAATTATTTTTTTAGTGTTTTCCCATGCATTTTGAGGTGTAGTTTATGATTTTGAGCTTGGATTTTACATTTGAAGACAAAAAAGTAAGAGAAACTAAGCTTGAATGGCTGACCTATGTAGGTGGTGATGGAATAGTGAGTGTTTCCAAGGATAAAGGCAAGAAAAATGAGGCTTGAGCTTCCTAATTCAAGAGAAAATTGTAAGTGACTAATTAATCTTTACATTTTCTAAGTTTATGAATTTTTCTCAATTATGTAACTAGGGTAAAAATGATTAAAGTGTTTAATTGGTGTAATTATGTTAGGGTAAATGTAATTAAGCTAGAGAAAGGATGAATGGAAAGTGAAAATGAAAGAAAGAAAATTTTTAGGAAGAAGAGTAATGGTGGCCGAATTTAATTGTAAGAGAAAATTGTGAGAAAAATGCATATAAATAATATATGTTAGCTTAAAATAATAGTAGACTTGATAATTAATTTCTATGAGTTTTTAGAGAATATTTGAAATTTATTTGAGAATTTTTAAGATTATGTATAGTGTATGTATATAATGAAAGTTGTGAATTATAGTGAATTAATTGATTATTTTAATGAAAAAATGACAATAAATAATAAATAATGCATGAATAAATTTTATTGACATTTATTGGATTTATTGGAATTTTATTGAAAATTTAATGTTAATATGTATATTGAAAATAATTGAATTATTAGTTAATAATTGCATAAAAATGTTGAAAAAGATGAAATTATATGAGATTAAATTATAGTCAATGAAAAAGAATAAAAATGTCAACTGATAAATTTTTTGGAAATTAAAAAGGATTTATAAAGTAATTATTACACTGCCCTTAGAATTAGTGTAGCAGTAAAAACTAGTTCTGGATATAGTTGGCTAGCCATAGGAATACCCTTTACCGCGGTGCAAGTCATGGCCACTCGCTTTGCTGTGGGCAGGATCTCTGATCTCCATAGCTTAAGTGTTAAAATGAAAGTGAAAAGTGCAGTGTTCTGAGAATGGTTTCTTGAAAATCATTTCTCTTTTTAGTAAGGCCCGTGGGATCCATATTTCGAGTATCCGATCTGAAATTTTCTGTCGGGTCTGTACTAGGGGCATAATGGAAATAAATTGATAAATAATTGAAAAGACAATGAAAAGAAAGAAAAGAAAGTGAAAACAAAGAAAAGAAAGTGAAAAGGGATCAAAATGAAAGTGAAAGTGAAAAAGGATCAAAATGAAAGTAAAAGAAAGTTTAGGGGTAAAATAGTAATTTTTTCCATAAGTGTAAAAAGCAAGTAAATTAAATGAAAATTGCATAAATAAAAATAAAATAGTCAGATAATAGTTAAATTGTTGAGAAAATGAATTTTATTATCAATAGGGTCTAAAATGTAATTTTGTTTATAAATGACAATTTAAGTGTATAAAAATGTAAAGTGTTTCAATTGTTAGTTTAAAGAACAAAAATAAGCTTATAAGGGCAAAATTGTAATTATGCGTTTGAAATGAATAATCTTATAGAATAAGTTAAAATTAATGTTTTGAAATAATATTAAATGATTTTATAATTTTGTTCACATATATGTTAATATATAAGAATAATAATAATAATAATGCTAGGAAAGGTATCGATTATTAGTCACCACTGAGCATGTCGAGTGCTCAGCGTGTAGTTTTTACAGCGCACAGGTCAGCAGGAACTGGAGCAGGAATACACTCTAAAAAATTTCTTTTAGGATGCTCTAGTTGTATAAATGTTGGCATGTATATATATGTACAAACTTTACTTGGATGTGTAATGTAAAGCTGAAGTTATTTTAGTAAGCTATATTTGGGTTGTGAATGAAATGGAATGGATGACAGTAAATGGATATGGATTGTATTATTGATTGTTGTGTCTCTGAGAGGCTGTGTGGTTTGTCTGCATTTCAGGGGGCTAGTCCTATGTACAGCCGTCATATTGCAAAAATTTTACTAAATGCATAATGATTTGGGATAGTTATAGATCGTTGACGATTTATTTTTAAATTAGCTAAAGCATGCTAATAAGGTATTGAAATATAAAGATTAAGTTAGAAAAAAAAATTTTCGGTCTTCGGTACACCGGTACAGTGTAGGAGGGATAAGGGTGTTACATTACAGTTTTTTTTTTAGACTTTAAGAAGAGTTGGCCTAGGTAGTTTGGGCTTGATGTTTAGGGTTATTCACTCAAGTGAGTTAGGCCTTTTATTTGGGCTTGTTTATTTAGGTGAGTTGGAATTTTTGTTTAAGTTTGCTATCAAGTGGGATAGGAATGACATATTGCAATGTTTTGGTCCCCCTTTTATAGTATTATTATAGGTTCAAGCAAAGATTTAATCATTTTTATTCTTTCCTCTCAAGACTTACTTTAGGAGTCATAACAGATACACTCAAAATGTCTCCATGTTCAAGATTTAATAAAGACTTGTGTTTTTTGAATCAATGTCTTAGAAATAAGTTATGATAATTGCCATACATGATGTAATAAAATAAAACATTGCATTCATAGGAAAAGCTCATATTATTAATATGGTTAGTGAAACATATACATTATTTAGAGATATATTTTACATTGTAAAAAGGAGACTTATTATATCCTCTTACTGCAGGTGAAAATACCAAAAAGATCTTTAACACCTTAAGCGCTTCCTTTTTTGGATGTTACCCCTAAGATCGATGATATTTACATTTCATAACTCTCATCATTGGAACTAAGTGAGTAATGGCTAAACATTTACATACCACATACATCTCAGAGCACATATTATGCTGGTGAGCTTGAGTCAAACCCAAAAGCTGGAATGATGCAACACCATGATAACTTTATCTCTTCCTCTTCTTTTCAGGATTTGGTACCTATTTAATATCAACCTAGTCCTTAATGCATTTCCTCATAGCACGGTAGTAATCCATCTTATGGCCCATATGTTAATGGTAAGCATAGTACCAATCCATTCTACGTGTAAGTCTTCCCTAGATTTTAGCTAGCTTAGGCAGCAAAGGTTGCAAGTTCCCTTCCTTAGCAAGATGGTCAAGGTGCAATGACAGCGATTTCCTATTCTTGTAGCTGAGACCCTTGCAGTTCTACCAACTGTTATTCTCGTTGTTACTGTTGCTTCCATCATTCTTTCTAAAACTTAGGTTGGCTATGCTAGCCTTTTTTTCTAGATATTCAACCTCAGCTTTGATGGTTATGTCCTTTAGAGACTTTCAGTCCTTTAAGCCTTTCATTCTAAACCTATCTCTCAGGTAAGGATTTGTATTTCGGATGAACAACCTAATCTAGTCAGTAATTTTTGGCATCTTCTTTATCTCCATTGCCCTATTCCTCTACTTGGTAATGTACTTATGGAAGGATTCTTATGATTTTTGATGCAGTAACTCTAGATCCTTCAGAGTCAGCTCCAATCTGATGCTACAATCATACTACTCTAAAAATTCTTCTATCAGCCTATCCTAATCTTCCCTTATTTCTTGGTCCAACCCATGGTACCGGTTAATAGAATGACCCATAATACTAAGGCAAAATTATTCAATGTTCTATCATTTGGTGAGGCTAGTCCTTTTCATCACTAGGGTGTATTGCTTTATATAGATTGCTTGATCAGAAATTTTATCAAACTTAGTCAAGTTTGGCATTTTAAATTTTTAAGGTAGCACTTCCCTGCTATCCAAATCACTATCTTTCGAGTTAATAACCTTACCTATTGGCATTAATTGGGCCACAGCCTTCATTTTTTTTCCTGCATCTTTCTCAAGGCTAAATCTTCTATTTTGGGTATCTTGTACTTAAGGCTTGCATACAGTCATTTTCTTGGACGTACCCTTAACGCTTTTCTTAATCAATTGGGGGAATAAGTGTTGCCTTGCCACTTAAACCAACAGCAGTTGGAAAGGCTAGGGCCACTATCATAGCCGTCTTTTCAACCTCGGCCAATTCAATTAGAGTAACAGCGAATGTTATAAGCTATGCTCCAAAAGCAAGAGCCATTGTCATAACCTTTTCATTAATCATGGCCATCACCCTCCTTTTAAAGTCTTTAAATTTCTTATCCAGGTCTTGGGAGACTGAAGTACCAGCTGGCTCTATTGGATCGAACACCTCTACTTTTTATGTTCCTTTTGATCTATTTTAAAATACCTATTCACGGTGTCACTCAAATCCACTTTTAAAGGTGGTTGCCAAAACCCCTAAACCACCTAGGTATGCAATCTAGGGTGGCTGCAAAATCAAAGGGTTAGAGTGATGCATGATACATGGACATGCTAGGCATACATATGATATATGGCACATATGTGATGCATGAACATGAATACATTATAATGTATGGCATACAAACAAGATATGCACATTTTTATGGCAAAAATGATTAACATATATGTTTTTACATTGTTGTATTAATTATCTTATTTGTCTGCACACAAAATGAAATGCATGCTCACGCACAATCATGTATAGAGGATTTACATGCTTTAGTTTTCATTTACATATTAGGTTACGATTTATGAAAGAAAAAATTATACACAAAGTGAGATGTATATGCAAAACATGCACATTTTGTTAGTTATTATTGTTAAATTACAATTAATTTAAAAATGCATGTATATATACGCAGCATGGACAACCACATGCGAAAGAAAGGAAATACATGCTTCCAACCTTATTGCTCCCACACATGAGGTCATACAATCACTTTCCTAGGTGAGATTTGCTCATAGGTTAATAGAAAATTCGATGAACATGTATGATGCACGATGAAAAATTGACAGCATAATCTCTCTTTATTAAAAGCACATATGGATGGATTTTGGCAATTGTGTATTTTGAACATTCGAAATAAACTAAAGTGTATCCACCGGGGCATTAAAGCCTTTGGTGAGTAGGCATCTAAATATATTGGGATTTATTTAATACATAAAAACCCATATCACAAGCAAGGTATTACAGTGCATACCCCTTAGTGGCAATATCTATGTCATTACATGGGCTTAAATTCGATGATACAATTTTAGGGCTACTCAAGCATGGTCCCTACCAATGGATCTAGCTTATTATGAGCATGATGACCGATCGAGTCACCATTTGATATACCAAAAAGTATAAGGCTTAGGTTGGTGCTCCTTCGTAACAATGCCCTACAATGAGTGAATGTAGGATCGTGCTTTGGGGATGCAATGGGACTAAAAGAAGGATGTTTAACTTAATTTTAAGGCTCTACTATGAATACAATGCAATTTTTTGAAAAGAAATAAAATATTTTAATCTCCAAACTCATTTATATTAAATCAACCAAAGGTACTTTTAGAGCAAAATCTCATAGTCCCCAATGGAGTCGCCATTGTGATGCATGTCAAACCCCATAGGCATTCAGTTTGCTCTCGAAAGATCATTTTTAGGACTCAAGATTGGATTAAGGTTCATTTAACTCATAAAGGTCGATCGCTTCGTAATGGATAGGGATTAAACCCAATCTACGATGCCTCGGCCCCCAAAAAGGCATAAGATAATGGCTCAATGTATTCTCATTCATTGTTGATGATCAACCTATGAGGTCTTCCATTACATATCACAAAGCAGGTATCATGGAGTCGTCACCCAATAAAATATTGGAAAATGAGTTCTAACCTCATGAAGTTGAAACCAGAGATATTTCAAACTTCACTCCTATTTATACCTTTGGTTAATGTTATATAGATGAATTTTAGATATTAATTTATCTTATCTCTTTTCTCATATGAATTGTTATGTTAGAAAAATAAAGGTGCACTCAAGCATATAAGAAAGCGGCAAAGCATGGCATTTGAAAGCATTAAAGAATAAAAAAATAAATGTAAAGATAAAATCATACATAAATTGGGGAATTAATTGAGTTTTTTAGGACATTGGTCCTAGCATGCATATTCGTAAAAAGGCAGAATTTTCAAGGTGTATTTTGGATAAAAAGAGGGCATTGAGCCCATGTAGCTTGAAAGAAAGCAATTGTGTTATTTAAAGTAAAAAATTTTGTGAACTTTTAATTTGTCATTCAAAAATTTATTTATATGCTAGAAATAAAACATTAAAGAATAATAATACAAGTAAAACATGCATAAATTAGGTGATTGATTGATTGGAAATATTGATACTCTCATGCATATTTATGAAATTCTTTTGAATGATTTTTGGAATAAAATAGTATATTTTTCCATTTTTTGAGAAAATTCCAATTAATTAAGTAGAAAATATTTTAGATGTTATTGTTAATTAAAGTGTGTAAAAATTATTTTTTACTGGCTATTACATATTTGTGAAAAGTAAAAAAAAAATTAAAGGGAAATTAAATACAGGTCCAAAAGAATGTAAATAGGAAAATAAAGGGAATCCTAAGCTAACCACTTCGGCTTTCCAACTCGACCAAAGATAGGAGCACACATATTAAAATATGGCATGGAAAATAAGATAGTAAGTAATGAATTAAATACAAAATCAAATATAATAATTAAGTATATAAAATAAATTGATAAATTAAATAAATATAATATATATGGAATAAAAGCATTAATGATAATATTAATAATTATTATTATTATTATTATAAATATAAATATTACCATTAATATAAGGATAAAAATATGACTTGAATTAAATAAATTGAATATTGCACAAATATGTAAATAGGCTACTTGACAATTAAATTAGAAATATCAATCAATTTGACTAATTAAATAGACTTAAACAAAATAACATAAATAAAGGAGGTAATAATTAAAATATATTATAAATTAAAGGAAAAGGGTAAATTAACATAGCCAATTTACCAGAAATATTAATTAATTAAATTAATTAATAAATGAAAATATAAAATATAATATTAATAAAGATATTAATATTAAAAGAATATTAACAACTTAATATTAGTAAATTAAACAATACAAGAAAAATATTAATAATAACATAAAGTCATAAATTAAACAAAACAACAAACTAATGATTAATAATATTAATAAACCAAAATAATTAACTAAAACAACAAAATGAAAATTATTAGATGGAAAAAAGAGAAAAAAAAAAAAACATTGTGAAGGTACAACATTTGGCCAAGCAATGGTTAAGCAAAGGAGGAAAAAGATAAAAATAATAAAAGAAACGCGAGTGAAATGAGTCAAGGAGGCGCCGTGACTGGGACTTTTAGCAATGAGAGAGTTTGACTGTCACCATAAACTCCTGTCACTAAAGGTCCACAGCATATAAATCTAAAGGAAAAACTATTTAGCGACGGGATTATGAAAGCGCCGCTAAAAGACCTGAAAAAACCGAATAAGGAAAAAACAATTTTTTGCCTAAAAAGTATACCAAAAAGAACCTTAAATAACATGTAATAAAACTATGGATGAGCATGAACCGATTATCTGGTCCATTAAAAATTTTCTTAAACCAGTTTGTTAATGTCGATTAACCGCTATATCGGTTTTGATTTTTAACTCGATTTTTCAGATCGATTTATCGGTTAACCACTAAAAAATTGTAATATATAAATTTAATATATTATACAATTTGTAACATTATTTTTAATTGTTAAAAATGCTTTAGAAATAAAAATACAAATTAAATACAATATCCATTAAAATAATCAAAATAAAAATAAAATTTTCATAATTAATTATAAAAATTAAATATATTCAATATAAAACTAACAATAGAGCTCTAATTATTCATATAATTTTTTTTATTTACTAAAAATATATATTTTAATAATATTTTAAAAAATTATATATTATAATATTTATAAATTACATAAATATTAAAAAATATAAGCGTAAAATTTAAAATATAATTCATAATATATATATATATATATATATTCGGTTTTGGTTTCGGATCGGTTAACCGTTAATTTTTAAAGTAAAAATCATAAATCTAAAATTTTGATTCGATTAACCTAAAAATTGGTTCGATTTCGGATCGATTTTTTAGTTAACCAAATTTTTAGTTTTTATTGCTCACCCCTAAATAAAATACTAATTAAAATACATCATAAAAAGGATAATCAATAAATAAATAATTTAATTAAACTAATATAATTAACAATAAAACAAATTAATTAGTAAATAATGAAATTAAACAAATAGTTTACATATTAACATAAAACACTTAAACAACAATTAATAGAACTAAGATTAATTAATAACATAATAAAAAAAATTAATTTACCAACTAAAATAATAAATTCACACAATTAAGTTAAGTAATTGCTAATTAATTGGTAAATAGCTAATATATTAAGCTAATTAATAAATTAATATAATAAACAAATAATGAACAAAAGTAATAAAATGATAAAACTAACTTAACAAATAGTCACTAAATTATAGGATAAAGCAATTAATTGATTAATTAATATAATAAATTAATTGACAAAATTAGCTAGCAAATTTACAATTAATTAAAAATTCATTACAAATAAGAGAAATTAACAATATATTAAGGTAGATCTATAAAATTAATAAAACAATAAACTAAAAAATATTATTTACATAATTAATTAAAACTAAATATTTAGATTTCTAGATTTTTAGAACTCGAGAATATTACATTCAGTGTCAATTTATCAAAGAACAGGGATTCAGTGCTCGATGACTTTTTCTCGATTTTATATGATTTTTTGAAATTTTTTAAGTTAAAAAGCTTTATTTTTCATGGAAATGGAGGGAAAAAAAGGGAAGAAAAAAAGGAAGAAGATGAAGATGGGAGGAGAAAAAAAGGTGAGATAAGGCATTTGGTGGTACAAAAACCCAAAATAAATATCTCAAATAGGATAAATTCAAAGGAGATATTTTTTCTCGATTTTCCCCCTATTTTCAGATGCAAAATGCATTTTTGGAGTAAGTCACAAACCTGATCCATGAGTCACTTTTAGACCGTTGACTTTGACTCTGTCTTCTTTTTTCAGCCGATGGACCTCTAACTTAAAATATATTTTGTCATTTTTAGGCCTGAAAACTACTTTTGTTCGATAAAGTATCTTTTATACATTTGTTCCTTTATGTCTTATATTTTTAATGAATCAATAATCACTCAATTCAGAAATTTATATTGGAATTTATATCCAAAATACTGACGACTATCCTAAAAAATTTTCAGGGATAGAATTGGTGTTCTAACTTAGAAATATTTCTGGAAATAATGCATTCAGAATTCGATCATGATCTATTCATAAAAGTTACTCAAAAATTAGTCTAATTTCTATTAAAATTAT
Source organism: Excoecaria agallocha (assembly GCA_037975025.1). Classification (NCBI taxonomy): domain Eukaryota; kingdom Viridiplantae; phylum Streptophyta; class Magnoliopsida; order Malpighiales; family Euphorbiaceae; genus Excoecaria; species Excoecaria agallocha. The sequence goes on from CM075806.1 coordinate 98,635,568, forward strand.
ATTCAGCCCAATATGATCTCTATGGAGGGAGTTATCCCTAAAATACTATGAACTGGTCCAAGTGCAAGGATAGATTCGGGTCATCTATGTTCAAACCTAATTTTGAGAATCTTAAGAGCTAAAATGGGTTCAATTGTCTCATGAAAGTTGTGTATCTATGTCTTAAGATGCAAATGGATTTGAAATCACCTAATTAGGAGGTCTGTAGGCTAAGATAAAGTTGAAACACTCCATACTGCTCCAAATTTTGAAATCTAATTTTCTCATTTTACACTGTTTGAAAGAGATAAAGAGGGAAAAGATCTCAAAAAAGATTTTTAAATATTTAAAACCCATAAAGAGATCAAAAAATATTTTGAAAACATGAAATCCGGGGAAAAAGCCCTGCACCTTTGCTCCTTATCTATTTATGAGAAACCGTTTTCTCATTAGGTAACTCTGATCAGAATCCACCTCAAGATCTAGTGTCTACAGTTGGGCTATTTCCAACTCGATGGTTATACAAATCATCCCATTTTTTACCAATAATTTTCCTTTTAATATCACCTCGTATGGCTTTTGGAGCTAAATATGTGTGCATCATCTATCATATAAAATAATAGAATAAATATTATATTAAATTTAAATTTATACATTTCTTATTTATCATAATATTTTATCAAATTAAAATTAGTCATACTAATTTATAAAACATTTTAAAATATTACAGTCCAATACGAGAATATATTTTTTAATAATTATCTAATTCTAAATTACAAATAAATAAATTATAACTGAAATAATATCTTGCTTCTAAGGCTAGTACCGTCGAAATATTTTTTGTTTTTTAAATGTATAATACCTATAATTTATCAAATCAAATACAAAATTAAATTAATATGTTAATAATTAAAATAAAAAGTATCAAATTATAAAAAATTATATTAAAAAAAATCTTGCCAAATATTAATAATATGTTGTAACAATGTTGATAAATTATAATACACTCAAATTTTAAATGAACTTTTCTCTCTTTACTCACTAAAACACTGCAATTGTGAAATGCAAAATGCAAATGAAGCAAAGCAAATTTCTGACCTACTTCCTTCGATTTATATATACATGGCCAGAAAAAATTTTCAACGCGTTCTATAATTATTGGGTTAAAAAGGCAAAAAAGTGGACCTGAACCCGTAGTACCGGGTTATGGGTTTAAAGCCTAAACCCATTCACTTTACCTACAGTATCAAGCTCTAACAATGTCCAATTTACTGTTCATTGTGGGTCTCACTCCTCTACTCTCGTAGCCTATCCCTTCAGGTTCTAATTCCCCCCAAACCCATAAATAAAACCCAAAACACCCCATTTTTATAAATATTCTTTCAATCCACATTATTTGAAAAAAAAGTCCTATCTAAAGGTGAAAAAATAAATAAGTAAAAGATATAAAAAAAATAGTAATAAAAAGGATCTAATGATAATTAGGAAATTAAAAAAATGTAATTTAAATGGTTAAGGATGAAAAATGTAGAAAGAATAGAATTAATAAAGACCAAAATGTAGTTTGCCATTATGTGGAGACATTATGAAAAATTAAAATATAAATTGAAAGGAGAAGATAAAATATAAGGTAAAAGAGAGTAATTATGTAGTTAATGATAAAATATAGTCAAAACTGTAAATAAGTGATGGAGAGTAACTTAAGTGCAGATAAAGTATAAAAGAAGGATTAAAATGTAATTAAAAAATAAAGAACGGTGATTAAGAAATGGACATCAAACGTTATTGTAATTTACATAGATAGATAAAAGAGAATTGATGAGAGAAAAGAAAATATTATACGGGTTAAGTGAAAATTTTACAAGTGACTAAAAAGGATCAAGAACCAAGATTAATAAGTTGGGAAATAAACATAAGATTTAATTCAATAGGATAAAGAAAAGCAAATAAATTTAAGGATAAAAGCATAAGAGCAAAATATAAATTAAGAAAAGACCACAAGGACTTAAGATGAAAATAAAATACTGAGTTAATGATATATGAAAAGTAAATCTCAAGTTAGATATTCGAAATTTATATACATAATCAAACATAATAATGATTCAAGGAAAGGTAAATAATGAATTAAGAGTAAAGTGACAAACGAGAAATGAATAGTAAATTTAAAAACTAAATCAAATGCCTAATTGTATAGTTATGACAAAAGAAAAGGTTTAAGAAATAAAGATGGAAACGAATGCTAAAATATGAATCGAGGTCTAAATGGAAATTATAGCAAAATTGTAATGATAAAGTGTTAAACTAGATTTTGAATCTGTGAGATAAAACATAGAAATTAACCAATGCGAGAAATGAGGATTAAAAATGAAATATTATAAATAAATTGAAACAAAGGGATAACAAAGATTATAAGTCAAATGAGATTGATGTGATGAAAGTTGTTGTGTTATGAAAAATGTCTTAAAGACAAGTGTCTATTTAATAAGAAACGCAATTTGGCAAGGATAACAGTCAAACTCAATGATGGAAACCAAGTTGTCCAATGAGTAAGAAAATGAAATAATAAATTGAAAATCAAAACATGAGGAAAGGTATGAGATTATTTGTAGACTAAGCATAAGATGTGAAATCAAATAACTAGAAACGCATATGATAATAAAATAGTTCCAAATAGATTAAAAAGTATTCAATAAAGACACGTGTACAGAATAGATGAAAAACCCATTACAAGGAATTGAACTGAGAACGACAATTGGTAGTAATGCAATTAAAAGTTGATAAATGCAATAGAGGAAAAAGGAATATGATAATAAGAAATAAATGAATCAATTCAACGACTTAAGACATTATATGATATTTAGATAAAAATGAAATTTTTTAAGCTTGTATATCTATGACTGTAGACTTTTTTAGTTGGGTATCCACCACTAAGCATTATATGATTGGCTCATAGCTATTTACTACGTGCAGATTTTTGAAGGATATAGATCAGTACTCGAAGGGATAAGCATTGGACTTGGACAGAGTTGCGCAATAAATAAGACAATTTCTTGTATTTTGTGTGTGGCATGTATGAGTAGGACCGAGTTAATCTAGTTGTTCTCACCCATAAAGCTATATGAATGAAACTAATATTGAAACGCATGCTAGTATATTTTGCTAAATTAACAATAATATTATTGTCGCCAATTAGGGGTGAGCAAACTTCGGTTAAAATTAAACCAAACCGATGGATTTTTTTTAATTTGGTTCAGCTTTTAAGTTTTTCGATTTGAAATTTTAGAGAAGTTCGGTTATTTATATTCGGTTCGATTTTGGAAGGAGAAAACCGAAGAAAAACCAAATCGATTGAAGTTCTATGTAATTATGTAATTTTTTGGGTTTTTTAATTGGGTAATTATTTTGTATATGTAAATTATTTTATTTTGAGTTACAAATTATATAAATAAATTTATCAATTATTAATATCTAATTTTTTAGTTGATAATTTGGAATTTTAATGATTGGATTGAAATGAAAAAGTTTATTTAATAATTTTTGTTGCATTATTTATTATGTATTTTGAGATTTTATCTTTAATTTGGACTTGTACTTTGTACAATTTGGATATTTTTACTTTAGTATATTATGATTTGTAATTTTGTATAATTTTTAGACATAATTTTTTATTTAAAATAAATAGTTTTAATTTTTAATTTTTCTATTAACCGAACCAAAATAACCAAAAATTTTGGTTCGGTTAATATTCGATTATTTAATTAGTTCAGATCAATTCGATTGGCTTAATTTTCAAAAGATCGATTTTCAGTTATTTCGTTCGATTATTGAATTGAACCGACTATTGTACACCCATGTCGCCAATTAGCTACAACGTTGTTCTCGCGAATTGACGACAATAATATTCTCACCAATTTAGCTACATCAATGTTCTCGCTAATTAGCGATAACAATATTCTCGCCAATATAGCTATATAGATAGAGCTAATATTTAACCGTATGCATATTTTACTAAATTATCAACAACATTGTTATCACCAATTAGCTACAACATTGTTCTCACTACTTGGCAACAACAATATTCTCACCAATTTAGCTATATCAATGTTATCGCTAATTAGCGACAACAATGTTCTCGCCAATATAGCTATATAAATGGAGCTAATATTTAACCATATGCATATTTTACTAAATTAGAAATATCATTGTTGTCGCCAATTAGTTACAACATTGTTCTTGCTAATTAACGCCAATAATATTCTTGCCAATTTAGCTACATCAATATTCTAGCTAATTAGCGATAACAGTGTTCTCGTCAATAGAGCTATATGAATGGAGTAGTATATTTTGCTAAACTAGTGACAACATTATTCTCGTCAATTTGGCTACAACAATATTCTCGTTAATTAGCGACAACAATGAAACTCACAATACTTCGATCTATCTCTGTCCAAATTTAATCGATTGAACATCTTTTTAGGCCAATTTACCTTGTTGCAATAACCTTTAATCCACGACAACACTTTCAATGGCTCCATGTTGAGTGGAGTATAAACCTTCATTGGAGCACTTCCTCGATGATCAAATTGAGAGCATTCGAACTCTTTTCTCTTGCCTGAGCTCTTTAAAGCTCTACCTCTTTAGGACTTCTAGATGTCTGGCTTTCCCAACTGATCGAATTGTACTCATCGAAATCTTGTGGATTTGCCCTCAAAGCTACATCCAATTGTATAAATTGGTTTGCTCTATCCATCAAATCACTAAAGTTAGTCGAAGGATTAGTCATCGATGATTGAAATAGCGGTGAATTTTTGACACTTCTAGCTAGGGCTTTGGTAGCCATCTCAGGATATAGGTTCCTGATCTCCAAAGCCAATGCTTGGAACATATCAACATAATCTCAAAGGCTTTGACCTCATCTCTATTTCAAATTTATTAAATCATTCACAGTCTTAGGCGTCTTCACTTAAACTATCTGGTGGTAGATAGCTCTCAGATCTGCCCCAAACTGGAGATTAAATCAAGGAAAAAACTGTGAAACCAATCCAAAGCATCCCTTGTTAGTGTTGTAAGGAAAACTTTATAGAACACTTGATCATCAAATAAATACATCTGAATTTGAGTCAGGTACTTAGATATATGACTCTTTAGGTCTGTCTTGCTAGTGTATCTTGGTATTCTCACCTCAGTAAATTGGAGTGGGAGCTCTATTTTCCTAATCTCCTAACAAAATGGATAGATTGTATTCCCATCAAATACAAGCTTTTTAGGGTGGCCTAACCCGAACTTTTTGATGGTTTACAAGAACCATCTCCCATCCTTGTTAGCAACAGGCTCGTCTTTCCTATATTTGGATATTTTGGAAGTGCACATGAATGACAAATCATCATGTGCCACATAAACACCAAAGTAAGAGGGGAGGTGATCATTATCCTCCTTTGAGTCATTATCCTTGTCATAAGGTCGAGCATCAAGGGGATTTATCTTCCCTTTACCCTTACCCTCATAGTGATGTCTCGCATACTCGAGCAAGTAACTGAGCGATGCCTTCCTTCACTAATCACTATGCCTTTTGCCTTGTTTAGAGGCAAGGCTCCATCTTTCTTTCTCGGTCTACTTTCTCCCTCATTATCCTCAACAGGCATTTGAGGTTGCTTATTCTTTCGGATTAACTGCAAGAGCCTTGTCTTGTAACTTACCCCCAAAGCCTTTTATGAAAGCTTTTAGGTCTTTAGCGGTGATAAGAGTAGCATCATCGAGCTAGTTAATAGTTGCGAAGAGCTCATCATCATCAAAAACAGGCAGAAGGTCTTGAGGGGTTTTATCAGTTTGAGCATGGGCTCTCTCTCTTTTGGTTCCCTCTTGTCGATTTGTTTTATCATTTCACATTTGAGACTTATCCATCTTCACTCTCAACAAAAGCACTAAAATGATAAGTTCTAAAATATCATAACTTAGAGAGAGATGGAGGGAAGGCAAAACTGTCTGGGCCGATCATTGACAAACAATGAGTCGATCTACAACACAAAGAAGATTAATCCTTGGTACGCAGGAAACTAGCACTCCGAAACTTAAGTTAGATGAAGTTTTTTAAGAGAGAAAATAGAAAGAGAGTAGTTATGTGTGCAGTACCTTATTTTTGAAGTTTCTCTTTGTTTATATAGTGCTTAGGTGTCTAGTGCCTATGAGGTTAGGGTACTCAAGTATCAAATTTTTCTTATTTATAGTTGGCATATTTAAGTTGTCTGATGTGATAGCTAGTAGGGCATGGCTTGTTGATGTGATAGAAACGATGGGCATCGGGTAGATCAGCTAAAGAGTCCAACCAATCTGACAACACACTCAACCTATGCAGATGGTCAATGAACCTTTAGACTTGTGGGCGGCAACTGAATCTGTAACTATCGGGTCACGTCCAAAATTGTTGGGAGTCTTCAACATATTCAAGTTATACGCCTAGATATTACCTTTGTTGTAAATAAGTTTTTCCGATTTACAAATCGCCCATCAATTAAACATTGGAATGTAAGAGTTCTTTGTTACTTAAACGGCTCATCAGATCATGGTCTTTTTCTATATATGAACTCCCACCTTTCTAATGTTGATTGGGTGAGTAACAAGCTTACATATGCCTTTGTTGTGTACTTCGGTAGAAATCCTATTTCTTGGAGTCTAAGAAACATGTAGTTGCTCATTTGTCTACTTCAGGTGGAATATTATTCAATAGCTTGCACTATAGCTAACATATGTTGGGTGCAAAACTTGCTCAAGGAACTCTGTTCTTTATCTAATTTCTGGTAATCTTCCTGTAAAAAATTTTGATGCCACTTAGTAGCCAATCTAGTGTTCCCCTCTCGAATAAAACATATAGAGCTGTATAATCACGTTCTATAAACCAAAGTCAGAGAAGGAAACTTGTGGATATCTCATTTTTCATACAATGAGCAACTTGCAGACTTGCTAACTAAAAGATTTATCTAGAGCTAATTTTGAACAGCTACAATCCAAGATTGGTGTATCAAAACATAATTTGTCCGAATGAAAGAATTGTCAATGACTTCGTTTGGAGGAATTCCTGTAAAGCACAACTTACATCGAATTCAAAATCAAGCACTCAACAGTTGCAGTCGCTTCAGATTCTCCTATGTGGCTAAAAAATTGCAGAAATAAAGGATGAAGTTCGACAGCTTTGAACCAGCTTTGTCATCCCATAATGCGATCCACAACCTGAAGCTGAAACATTAACTTTATTCCATTGGCTTTTATCATTCTGCCAATAATCTATATATGACAACGAGACAACTAGATTAACTCTATTTGGTTTATGATGTGCAAATCATAAAATTTCCCTGCTTCGACAGCAAGACAAGCTTTATGGTATGGAGGCGACGCAAAGCCAAGCCGTATAGCATCAGGTTTTCTACCTTTATTTGAGAATTAAATTTTCCTCTTCAAGTTATTTGATCAGCAAGCAGGCCCTGGTTCATTTTCTCATGGTATAAAATCCCAGGTGCATCTCTCTTTGTTTCCTGCATGAAGGAGTGGATTTTGAAAATTCAGACGCCGCACAAGATGGAAGATTGTTTTGGTATATTCATCCAATCATGCTGTCCAATCTTCATCACTTCCTTCAGCATCCTGAAAGTAGAATCAACAAAACCAACTTCATGATCACTAAGATGAATATAATTTAAAGTCCAAATATATGCACATCATTGGTCAAAAAGAACATGTCTATAAAGCAACTTAAGAGTGCATAAGAATTTGTCCACATTGCATCTTACCTGTGCTGAGCTTGAGAATTCTTCAACGTCATCATCTTCAACCTGCAAGTTGCTTCACATTGTAAATCACCAGTCGGAAGGATAGTGGAAAAATATTAGTTTGCAGTCATTGACCAATATTTTCAACCCACAAAAGATTTAAGATCTTAGATGCTCTGACAGAGGAACTGAGCAGACAACTTCGACGTACAATCTTTTAGTCCCAGTAAATTGTCTAATTAACTGAAATAACCAACACAGAATTATCTTTTAGCCCTCTTTAGTCACAGTAAAAGTCATAGACGTAGAGCTCTATCAATTGCTGAATTGGGCCATTTCCTCTTATTTTTTGTTTATGCCTAGGTATACCAATGATTTTCAAATGTTCAAATTTATTTTCTATTGAGACTAAGGTATTGCCAATACGAAAGAAAATTTTGAAAATTGATTGAAATTATTATTCATAATCCTTTAAAAATTCTGGTGTAGATTATACTGTGATGCAATTCTTCCAAGCTAGAATAAAATAAAGTTATGACTTCCCAAATCTTTGCAGCTGAAATTGAAGGGTCCGATACCAACTTCATCCTAGGTTTCGTTGATACTTAAATAACCAATAAGTGATTGCTTAGTGCTATTTTAAATTACTCAACTTCTTGAATCCTGCCACCATTCCATTGGGAACCTGTTACAATCCCACATCGGCTAGCTATATGGGTAGTTAGTGACTTATAAGTGTGATGGGCACCCACCACTACTAGGAATTCCTTTTGGTGGAACAAGGAGCCTTCACACTTATGGGTCTGATGTTGCCCTTCTCTATCAGTGGTCCGACCTGCCGGATCCACGGCCCAGGAGAGGAACCTCAGGGGAGAAGCCGCCAAGTGGGTGTGGCCCAGGAGAGGAACCCAGAAGGGAGAAGCCGCCAAGTGGGTGTGACCCAGGAGAGGAACCCGTGGGGAGAAGCCGCCAGTGGGTGACAAGCCGCCGAGACGTCGGCTGTTGAAAGAGGGGGTAATGTTACGATCCCACATCGGCTAGCTATATGGGTAGTTAGTGGCTTATAAGTGTGATGGACACCCACCACTACTAGGAATTCCTTTTGGTGGAACAAAGGGTATTCACACTTATGGGTCTGATGTTGCCCTTCTCTATCAGAACCCTAAATTTAATACATATCTCCCATCAAATGCACCACCGAACCTACTAATGCAACTTCTAGACATGCATGCCATTCAAACTTGCAATCTTTGTCCCAAGTCCAGCCCTGAACATCCTCAATACTACATTCACCAAGCACTCATATTAACACCAGTGTTGTTTCCATTATTCAATTTCTATCCATAGCAAAAACCAAATCTAACCTATGCGTTGTATGCTGCAAATTTCCATTTCCATTCTTAGCCAACTTTGTCCAAAAGCAAAAGACAAAAAGTTACATCAACTCCAACCCTATTACATTTTATACTCTGCATATCACTCTAAACTTGCAAAGGGGCAACAGCAATCACATTACATAATATAGTGCACCGAATCTGACGAGACAAAAAAAAATACTATTAGAATCTAGTTTTTAGGAGGATACTGCTACGACGACAGTGCTAAAATAATACTTTTGAAGGAAATTTCTGATAACATCCATTTTGGACAGCTAAAGTAAGTTCAGGCAACTGGAAGACATACCAAGTAAATATGAAAACTGTGAGAAACCAGAAAAAGAGAAAAAAAAATTGATAGTTAAGATATATGCTCTTGCCACCATGGTTTAAGGTTGACTACAGGCAGTTTTGGTTTTGTGAATGGTGGAACCGCAATAGAAACTGAATGAAGATGGTTTATAACAGTTTTAATTTAGGAAATTTCTAGTTTTGGTTTGGAACCAAAAATTATTTTACGTAGAATAAATAAGAAAAAAATTAACACCACAATTAAAAACATTTAACATTAAAATAAAGTTTATTTCATTTTATTTAAAAAATTGAAGATTTTTTAAAATAAAAATTTTATAATTCTTGTGTTAATATACTTAAGAATGTACAAGCTATTTATAGAGGAAACACAAGGAAAGTCCTAATCCTACCCTAACAATGAAAGATAAATTTTAAACAGAAAAGATAGAAGATAGACCTATCCTAACTAGGAAATTCAAAAGTCAACAAAAATATATTACAAAAGACTAACAATTTGTTTAATATTTAGTATTACTATCTAATATTCAAAATAAATACTTAATCATGTCAATTGCATTAAATCGTATCCACATGTAACCTCAAGACAAAAGCAAAAACAAGTTCCATTTGGAAAATAAGAGATTGGATATCAAAACTTATCAAAATCTCTAACTTTTTCTTAGAAAAATTAAAACAATAACTTTTTTATAATAAATGTAATATAAATAAATAAACATTTTAAACCAACATAGGGTCAAAAAAATTTTAAAAAAATAAATAATTTTAAAACAATAAATTTTTTAGAACAATAAATGATATTTTTATATTTATAATATTTTAAGGTTTGGGACTGAAACCAGCAGTTGAATTCTGATTTTGGTTTTTAGAATGCAAAAGGGAACAAAATGGCCTCTTTGCAATTTCAATTACAATTTGGAACTGCAAACCATTGACCACAGTTCGATGCTAGTTTTGACCGGTTCAGTTCCAATTTGAACTGTAACCATGGCCACCCCTATTATGGTTTGGAACATTATCTTTCCAATCCGAAATGTTTGTTCACATTAACTCCTCACTAAATACGACAAATCCTTAATCAATTATAATCTGTATAGAGCAATTAAATTTAATGTCAGTCAAATTTCTTGGACCTGCTTACACTTGTGAGTTCTAATAATCATTTACAGATAAAACAGCTTTGTACTGCCAATGACGCAGAGGTGTCTATCAACCTTTCACGTCACTCCATTCAGAGAATCAATTTTATTAATCTCCCACGAGAAAAACCCCAAAGATCAAAATTGTCCTAAATATGCACGATTAATATGCCTCACTCATAAAGTGGAAATCTTTTCAACCATTGATCCCTCTTCATAAACTCACAAGCTTCAAATAAAGATGTCACAAGGAACCGGTCCTCTGCTTTTCTCAAAGAAAATATATTGCCAAAGACACATTTTTACAGTTGATTTGGCATTTAGAGCATATCTACAAGACAGTCAATCAACTCAAAGGGAAAATGAAAATGCTTGCAGTACAGAAACAGTTTTGAAAAACAACTGCTTCCTATGAACTAAAATAACAAAAGAAAAGACAATATATACTCATCCACCAGTCACTGCTAAGGTCAAAGATCACCACAGGAGATCATCACTCATTATGTGCCAGTAGCACCCTTTTTTAAGCCATTATTCATGTAACTTTTACTCTACTCTTTCAGCACATAAAAGCCAAAGAGACAGATAAATAAATAAAAGCCCTCAGCAGCTCAAACATTTACATAGTTTTCTTTCTTTTTTATATTCAATTTACATGGTTGTCTTAATTGAAACAATAATTTCATCCACTGTATTCAGAAGACGAGCAATATTTCTATTGGATATCTATATAATAAAATATAACAAAAAATGATCAATTTTACTTATATATTTTGCAAAGGAGTGATATTCCAAATAACAGAATCCCAAGTATTGAAATCAAGAACACTTGAAAGAGATAAGAATCTGCATATAGTTAGAGGGACATCTGTTCCTCATCCAATATAGTATCTTATTAATATATTTAACCAAATAGGCTGGCATTTGCCAGACTCACGACTAGGGTAGCCACAAAAGGAAAAATAAAAAGTGGGGGCTGGGGAGAGGGTGACTGGTGCTTCTCCTAGGCACTGAAAGAAGGAGGGCATGTGTTATAATTTAACAAGTGAACTCCAGAATCAATTCAAAGATTAAATGGTATAGCTTTTTAAAATTCAAAGGGACATCTAATTTCTTCTTGTCTCTAGAATTAGACTCCACCTCATAATACTGTACCTTCTAAGCTTTGTGTGAGAAAATCATGTATTTGCACAGGATAAAAAAATAAATGACAGCAAATGGAGAGCATTGCACCATCCAAAACTATCCAGGTTCAATTTGCATGCTATGCTAAACATCATCTTTCACTGATAAAAGAAATAGTTTACTCAAAATTATGAGATATCAAGATCTAAAAAAAATGCACAATTAAATTAATTGAAAATGCCACTATTTAGTGCAATGCAGAGAGCAGAGGCACTAAAGAATAATTATTTTTCTTATTAGTCAAATATAGAAGAAGACAGCTTAATTTCCTACACCACAGCCAGACATAAATTACTGAAAATGTAGATGTAGGCACCATTAATTGATATCACATCATAAGCACCGTGGTCTTAAGATAAAGGGCTTAATACCTCAAATACTTTCTTCTTTTCCTTAATTCCAGGCCCTGCAATCACATCAAAACCAATTTTTAGCTAAATCAGATGAAGTGCCCATATTTATGAATTTGAACCTATCATTAGCTCATGCATGTGTTTACAAAAATGTGTATGCATGAAATTTCAGAACCAAGCCTCCACTGCACATTATATTTGTAGATTTAAAGAACCACTAAAATTTTAAATGAGTGGAACTTCAAATATATAAGCATGTATAAAAAAAACGCAGTATGGACGTGTTAATCAATCTTGATCAACCATTAATAAGCTGATTCAGCTCTTGCTTCTACATTAACAGTTTAACAAGCAAAACCATAATTAAGCTGCATAATTGCTGGAAGGTGGTGGGGTGTCTTTCACAGAGGTAGTCCCTTATAAATGTGTACTTACAAGAGGACATGTTGAATGGGAGTGATGGCAACAAAGGAATGTGGTTCTAGGTATACCAATTGCAAGTGAATCACTGGTGCAGTTTTACTGTTACAATTACATGGAAACGAAGCTTATACCTAGTTGACCAACAAGAAAAATTATTTTCCAGGAATTAGGGCCATAATAACTAAAACTTGAATTGGTTTATTCATTCAAAAACCTATCTCTATCATACACCGAGCAAGCTAAGGTGAACAAAAATTCCCACTATATGGTCCATAATATCGCAACAGCCTAAGGTTAAATAACCTTATTATTATGTAACTCATGAAACCCACATTAATCCTATTATAGTAACTTCTGAAACCCACATTAATCCAATCCCAGTTTTTTTATTAAAAAAAAAAAAAGAAGTAAACCTTGTTCCCCATGGCATCAAGCAAAAAAAATTTCTGTAACTCCCGGAGAAAATATAAAACACCATACACAAATCGTGCTCTCAACAGAATTCTCCAAAAAGAAAAATGATGTCCAATAAGTTCCCAAAGTGCAACATCTTTTTTTACTTTTTTGTAATTAGTATTAAAATCAGAAGATATTCCCCCAATAATCTGTACAGCAACCCATATTTAGCAATGTTATTTGATGCTAGATCATGACAACGGGACAAAATAGCTTTTTTTACCTTCAGATGCTTTCCCTCTTTTTCTAGGTCCTCCAGCCTGCAACAACAAAAACTAGTCAGCCAGCCACTAGATCTGCTTAAGCAATTCATTGTGAGCAAAAAAAGGTGATTCTTTCAACATGGAAAATAAAGGAGAGGAAAAAAGTATGAGTTCAAAGCAAATTATCACCTGTTCAATCTTCCTTTTCAAATCGGTATGCAGCAACTTCTGACCAGAAGCTAGTAAACATCAAAAGTAATTAAATTTTGTGAATCTTCCTATCCCAGTCTTTCATAGCAAGATAAGGAGTTTGTAGAATGAAACCTTTTGATGATTGGGACTTCCTTGGACTTTTTCGCACCTGGTAACAGAAATCGTGTAAGAGACAACTCTTCTTCTTAAGACAAGTTTATGGACTCAGTGTCTGAATTTTATCCATCAAATGACTAGATACAATTCATCTAGGTGAGCAACACAAAACAAAAATAAAAATAAATAAAAATAAAAAAAAGCTGCAAAATTAGTAGATATGCACGCAGCAAATGATAATTTTCCTATTCAAGTTTTGTTGGAATGATTTATTTACCTCGATTTGCAATGACATTATAACATAATTGCAGAATGACTAATGAAAAGGAGAGCAAAGAAATATCACAGTTAACCTCCAAGAGTAAAGAGATAGAAAATGAGCATTAACAAGCATAGGGCAGCAATATATCAACTATGTAAGGACTAATTGACAGTAAAGTGCCAAGGTTTCAACCTCATAGACAAAGAGGTAGCTAGTGAGATTTTACAAGCAAATAAGAATCATGTCAAACAAGGACATGGGAGAAGAAAGAATGACACACGTGCAAATGCACGCATTATGGAGTTAGCAACACATGCAAGCAATACAACATTATGGAGTTAGCAACAAAAATAAAAAAGGGAAATTAACAGAAAAATGTCATAAACTAAAATGCATGCCCTTACTGATACATTTAAGGACAGAAGAAAAACCTCAAAATATAACGCAATTTCGCAGGGAGCTACGAGTCAAAGTTCCTTGCAACTTAATTATGCAAAATGTGAGGAACAATATGGATATTAGTTTATTTCCTAGCATACTCTTCTCTTTTCTTTCCCTCATCATACCAGCAGACGAAATCAACTTATGAATATCAGACTAAAATGTTAAGAGCATAGAGTTAATGGTATTATATTTATTTCCAAATGTCCCATCAACATCCCAACTCTTCAATAAAAGCTTATTGAAAGCTTTAATTGTTGGCTTGAAAATAAGAAAAAGGAGAAGATAAAATAGCAGCTGGTTTTGAACCAATTGTAAACGCCCTTTGATTTTATCTTACATTTCCCAAGAATATACTAGAATGATGGTTTAACAGTCTGGATTTTCCCTTGGAACAATGGAAAAATTCATTTTCATATCTCTTTCCTAAAGTACACCAGTCACTAATTAGCAAGTCAGTTTATTGGAACTTCAGTGCCTCAAGAATATTAATATGTAGAAACCAGGACTCAAACAAAAATGCATGATTGCATATTATTGGAAACCCAGTACCCAGAGAATTCCAAAATGTAGAAACCAGGATTCAGAAACAAGCAAGCATGATGCCTGCATACATTGCACATAATATATGAATAATGATGTTGATGCTTGATGGAGAAGATGCTAATCAAGCAGGGCTGGACTCACTTGGGCCAAGAAAACTGCAAGTTTACTAAGAAGAGGCAGCAAATGCAACGGGGATTGAGGAAGCAACAGTGCAGTAGGGATATTGAAGGAATTTAGTTAGATAATTGTTATTTTTCAATTGGAAATTTTGATTAAGGGCAGGAGTGAGAAAGTGGTTACACCTAGGCCTAGCTGGACTAGGGAGAAACGGTTTTTGCATTTGTTTTGTTATATTAGCTGGAGAGTGGGGAAAAGGATTTTTATCTTTGAATATCATCTGTTTTAGCTGCTGTTGAGCAGGGCTCCTTTTGGAGAGGGAAGTTATCTTCCTGGGACTTGTTTCTCTTGTATTTTTCAGATTTTATCAATGAAATCATTCCCTTCTTTCATCCATTTCTCCATTTGATTTCTGTTTTAATTGATTATTTGGTTCCATTGATTTTTGTTTTTTATCAATTGACGCCGTCTGTGGGAAACGAGAGCAATGGCATACCCACCTAAAACCTGTTTGCAATCCAAGAACAATTTGCAGGAGTGAGTCGATGGCCATGAGAAATCCATGAGTGCATTACAACGATCCATATATGCTTTCCAGAAATTTGTAGTAGAGAAATTCGATTTTCTGGATGCCAAAAT
The DNA here is from genome assembly GCA_037975025.1 of Excoecaria agallocha. Classification (NCBI taxonomy): domain Eukaryota; kingdom Viridiplantae; phylum Streptophyta; class Magnoliopsida; order Malpighiales; family Euphorbiaceae; genus Excoecaria; species Excoecaria agallocha. Next base: position 98,651,068 of record CM075806.1, read on the forward strand.
AGCGAAAATAATAGAAGAACAGCCCCTAGATGATGGAGACGCCCAGCCAACAAACAATGAAATTGATATACGCAGTGGATCTCCAAGACGGGAATTCATTCATTCCAGCATCAAGTTTGGGCAACCCGCAAATTTCCAAGACCCTTGCAAGGAGTTACAAGCCTTGGTTTAGCTCGGTACAATGGATGAATATATTAAGGAGTTCGAAGCAATTACTGGGAATATCCCACAGATATCAGGAGCTCAGCTTCTAAGTTACTTCATGAAAGGATTGAAGGAAGAGATAGGGCGATGGGTTCGATTCCTCAAACCTCAAAATTGTGAGGAGGCCATGGCTTTAGCAAAGAATGCTGAACTGGCTTTTCGCCCACTAGCCAGCCGAGCGGTGGCCAGAGAAAGTGGCGGTGGAACTCTGCGTCAGGCTGATGGAGCCAACGTTCCCTCTCAGGTGGAACCAGGAGCGATGGCGAAACCAGTATTGTGCGAAGAAGCTATGGATGCCGAACTAGCAAGGGATACTGAACTTACCTTCAGCCCACCGGAGAGCCGAGCGGCGGTCGCAAGGGAGAGTGGTGGAGGAGTCCGAAGCGGATTTGAAGAACCACTCGTCTTCCCCTTGGACGTTCGACCCCATGTTCCCAAGGACGTGGGTCACCACAGCTCAAGGTTTCAAACTAAAGGCCCAAGCCCATTGGATCCAGTAGAAGCTCCACCACGCATACCCCAACCTCTGAATCGAACAAAGCAAGAGCATGAGAACAAGGGTTTGCACCATCTATCGTTGAAGGAGATCGGGAAGCATCGTGGGCTACGTCTCTGCTTCAAATGGGAGCAGCCATACATCCCGCAGCACGGATGCAACAATGGAGTGCTTCGGGTCTCCATCCCAAAGCATGAGCTCTTCGTGGATACAGGGCAACCGACAAAGGAAAGGGCGATGGCGATAGAACTAGAGGAAGGAGATAGGAAGGAGGGTGAATGCAACGCAATAGAAATTTCATTTGGGTCCATGAGCAAAGTTGTAGAGGACTTTGGTGACTTTATCAGCGAGGGAGGTGAAGTTTTCGCAAAAGGCTTATTTCGAGAATTTGCTGGCATCCTAATGAAGCCTTTTGAAGGGATGAAAACTTCTGGTGTTGAGAATGGCGTTCAGGGAGTTGGAAAAAGAGTAATAGGTGCAGCTGTCCAACCTGTTAGTGGGGTTTGGGATCTCTTATCAAAGACTAGAGAAGGCGCTAATAGAATGGAGTTAGCATCTGAATTAAAGGCAGGGGAGCAACTCCATCTCTGGAGATCACCTCATGCAATTAGCGGTGATGATCAGTTTCAACCTCACAGTAAGTTCAAAACCCAAGGACAGGTTATATTGCAGTTGCTCATCTCGCGAAAATTGAGAACTGCTGGTGTTGCACTTGCTAGGTTGTGGGGAACTGTGAGAGCCCAAAGGCAACCATTATCTGACTTGGTCAACAAGAAGATAGTTGTAGTAGGTGCGGGAAGTGCGGGCCTTGGTGACTTGACTATGGCTGCACAAGTTGTCTCAAGGATGTCTGGGAACCATGAAGCTGCTGTAAAGAATCAATTTTTCCTGCTTGATATAGATGGTCTTGTAACATTAGAGAGGAAAAATATCGATCCCGCTGCAGATCCATTTGCTAAAGATCTAAAAGACACTGAGGGGTTTAAGGAGGGAGCCAATCTACTTGGAGTGGTGAAAAAGTTGAAGCCCCATGTGCTTCTTGGTTTGTCCGGAGTTGGTAGGATATTTAATGAGGAGGTGCTCAGAGCCATACAAGAATTTGGTTCTGCTAAGCCTGCTATCTTTGCTATGTCAAACCCCACCTTGGATGATGAGTACACTGCCGCTAATGCTTTCAAATATGCTGGAGAAAATATAGTTGTTGGAATTGGAGGCCCATTCGATAACATTGATCTTGGCAATGAGAAAATAGGGCATATAAACCACGCAAACAATATGTACCTGTTTCCCAGGATTGGTTTGGGAACTCTTGTCTCTAGTGCCATGTTTTCTGTCTTAATTGTTGGTAGTTCTCTGGACTTCAAGGCTGGTTGGGCGAGGCATCGGGCTGCAAATATTACAACTGCCGGAGCTATTAAGGCCCTTTGCCCAACATTGATGGGCTTGCTTCTTCCTCAGCCTCGGATATTGATGGTGATGGCTAGAGATGTTAATAAGAGCACTCAAATTCCTATAAGGAGCACATTGGCAACAGGTATTGGTGCTGCATTATTGGCTTTCTATATGGATGATGACCACTTGGCCGTAATGGTTAGTATGGACACGCTTTTTGTTTTCACCAAGGTAGCAATTTCTGTGTTGATATTTATCCATCCGGATGAGGACATTAATGATGAGAAGTCCGAGACTAATGCTGGCACTTCAAGCATTCTGTTTTTATTAGGCAAAAAGAAAGTGGCAGATGACTATCCTCTGTTTGTAAAACAAGAAGTCTTGAGGACAAGACTTTATTTGAAGAGGGTGGCATTGATGGAGAAGATGCTAATCAAGCAGGGCTGGACTCACTTGGGCCAAGAAAACTGCAAGTTTACTAAGAAGAGGCAGCAAATGCAACGGGGATTGAGGAAGCAACAGTGCAGTAGGGATATTGAAGGAAATTAGTTAGATAATTGTTATTTTTCAATTGAAAATTTTGATTAAGAGCAGGAGTGAGAAGGTGGTTACACCTAGGCCTAGCTGGACTAGGGAGAAACGGTTTTTGCATTTGTTTTGTTATATTAGCTGGAGAGTGGGGAAAAGGATTTTTATCTTTGACTATCATCTATTTTAGCTGCTGTTGAGCAAGGCTCCTTTTGGAGAGGGAAGTTATCTTCCTGGGACTTGTTTCTCTTGTATTTTTCAGATTTTATCAATGAAATCATTCCCTTCTTTCATCCATTTCTCCATTTGATTTCTGTTTTAATTGATTATTTGATTCCATTGATTTCTGTTCTTTATCAATGCTAAAGTTGCAGAAATGACAATTACACAAGCCAAAAAAAAAAAGGATTTGGGCATTTTGGTAAATATAAAGAAGCAACTCCAACATTTGGCACACATGTTTTTAAAGTGTAGACCATGTAGAGAAACTACCCATTAGTTATGAAGTCTCTGTCTTACCTTTTCTTCCACTTCCTTTTTTCCACTCATTTTACTGAATAATGTAGAGATGGTAGCTTGAACAAGTGAACCGTGATTAGAGTATGAGTCCTTGTTAGATTTCATTGCTAAACCAGCAGATTTTGAGAGCTTTCTAGACTTCATCTCTAAGGTGGAACATTCTTCAACTTCTTCTGAACCATGATCCCCTTCAGTGGCATCCTCATTGTCAAAGTCAAGAACTATGGTAGAAGTATTAAATTTTACCTGTGATTCAGGTCGAACAGTAGGTGTGAAGGAAGGTTTATAAGTAAATATTAGTTCCAAAAGAAAAAAAAAATGCAACATGGTTCATCATACACATCCCAATTATACATGAATAATAAATAGAATTTATCATACAAACTACATAAAACTGGACTATTCCTAACAAAATAATTTTTCAATAAAGAACCAAGTTCTTTCCCGACCTCCTTTTCTTCTTCCTCATTGGATATGTCAGTTGCAGCACTTTCAACAGAATCGTCACCAGAAGAAACTTCTGTAAACCTGATACAGAAAAAAATTGAAGACATTAGCTACATGATTAACTCAAGAATAATGTGTAAACTGAAAAAAGCATATAAGTAAACAGTCCCAAAACAATAAAAAAGTATGACAAGAATAGAACAGTTTTCCTATTCTAATATGAGGTAACCTTTCTTATATCTTTCTAAATAATGCTTCAACTACACAACCATTCTCAACTATATATGTAATCAGTTTTTTCCCAGACTTCAAGAAATGTTTAAGATATCCAGAACATGCCATTCAGAAAAATAACACTGGCATCCATGTCTCCTACGAGATATACATCAAATAGTATCTTCAGCTGTATTGCACACACCTAAAAGATGTGATTTGAAATTTTAAGGCCAAAGCTTACCACCACAACAATACATGTAGAAAATCAATATTTTCTAATCAACATTTTCTATGTAAGTGTTCTACAAGATGAATTTCTTAGTTCAACAGATGGCATTTCCTGAGATAAGTCAACGCGATCATCCATTCCTAAAAGGCTAAACCTACATCAAGTTGCATTATGAGATAATCTAGACACAATATATACGCTGATGTGAAAGAAATGAGGTTCAAATGGTTTGCTTGAGACTGCTCAAATCTTTATCTAGGGGAAATCAAGAAAGTTAAGGAAATACTTGAATGTTTTCCCAGAAGTTCTAACAGAATGTCGAATTTGCACATGTTCCTTCGAATCTGTATGGTCTTTATCATCCAAATAATCATTTTCAACCTCAGTTTCAGGGGACTCTTTTTCTACATATTTTGCAGCACTTTTAGCAACAGCTTGATTGTTTGCAGAAGCTATACCCGCACCACCCTTAAAATCAAATTCAACTCCCTGTCCCTTGTACAACAAACCAACACTAATGTTTCAGTCACATTATGTCCTTTCCTAGCTTTTGTGAAATAAAAAGCAATTTGGGACACGAAAAAGAACCTCAATCATTTCCTTGGGGAAATTAAGTCGGGCTTCTTCTGGGTTCTCTTCTTTTGTTCCAATCCACCAGGCTTCAGAAAACACAATCTGAGAACACCAAAAAAATGGACCACAAATAAACAATTTAAACCAGCAGAGAATAATCAAAAGCAGAATCTTAGAATCTTTTAAGAATAGAATCCTATTATGTCTGAGATTACTACAAAGTGAATCCCGTAAACTCAAAACGAAGATCATCTTAACAAACAGCAGCAAACAGAAAAAAGAAGGAAAAAAGAAAAACAATAAATGGAAGAGAACTAACCATATTATCGAAGCAATCCTCACACAAAGCATTTTTGCCGCCCCTAGAGAACTGCAATGACAAGTATCTGTTCTTGGGATAGACAATGGTTCCAAACAGCTTCATTTGACCCTTAAAGAAAAATTACAGTCAGTTATCAAATCATGCCAAAATGAATAATTACGCAGAAAAAACTTGCAAAACCTGAGGGAAGTGGAGATAAAGAATAGGGTTTTTGGTGGACAAGTCCTTGAGCTCCCCAATCTTGCCGCCGGAGGCAATAGGAGCAAGGAGACCAGGAAAAGAAAAGAGGAATCGATTCTTTCGCTGAGATTTCCTGAGAATGTCTTTGCCGTGGTGTTTCAAGACCGAATTGGAAGGAGAAAGAGGAGAAAGGGTTTTGGCGGGAGAATCGGACAGGATATTATTGGAGAAAGCGAGCTTCTTCAATCTCTTTCGCTCTAAGACGTCTGGCTCTGAGCTTTTCTTCGATGAGGAAGACGATGAAGGCCGTCCCATTTTTCTCCCTCAACTGTCACTCATACACGCTCTCTCTCTCTCTCTAATGTGATGGGAATCGGGCGGGATGCTCTGCTATGTCGACTTGCTCAGACCTTGTGCGGGCGAGCTCAAAGGTGTTCAAATAGAGGTTGGATGGGATACCGATTGCTTCTCATCCAATCCATCTAAATTTTTTAAAATGCAATGAATCCAACCTAAACCAACTGCATTATAAATAAAAAAATTTTGATGTTAAATTAATCGGTGTATATTGCATTATAAAAAAAAATTATGTAAAATTAATTAGTTTATATTTTATTATATAAATTATGTTAATTTTATATATTATATTATAAATATATAAATTATAAATTATTTATATTTATATATTTTTAAATATAAAATATTAAAATTATTTTTATAAAATTTTATAAAACTTTTTAATATAGAGTTAATTACAAAAATTTGTAATTTATGATCAAATTTTTATTCCAGTCCCAATCAACCCATTTATTAGAAAAAATAAATAAATAGCAAGTTCATTAATATCAATTTTTTAAAAACACTAATCATTAAAAAATTTATTATATTCGATTAATTATTTCATCGATTTCAATGTTTTTACTTTGATTAATCAATATTTTTTAGTTAATTATTAAAATTTATAATATAAAATAACTAAAAAAATTAATCAAAATTTAATTTTATTCTAAATATGCAAAGTAATTTAAAAATTACAAAAAAATATAATTTACTAGTTAAAATTTATAATCAACAAATTAATAACTAATATTATAAAATAAACTTGATATTTATTGAAATTTAACGTATTTAATTATAAGTCATATAAAATTTTGGATAATATAAAATTTTAAAATACAAATTTTAAAATATAAAAAATATTATTAAATATTATTAAGTAAAATATGAATGCCAATATTAATTAAAAAATAACATATATAAAAAATTAATCAATTATAATTAAAGATAATGATATAATATAAATTTACTTTAAAGTATTATAAAAAATTTTATAAAATAATATAAAAAATTAAGATATAAAAATAAAAATATATTTAAAGTATTATTTCATATAAGTTTTAAAGATAAATAGAAAAAAATTTAATTTATAATATATATATATATATATATTAAAATTAAAAAAGTACATGAAATAATAAAACTTAAAATATTATATCAATAAAAATATTTTAATAATAAAGATTTGATAAATAATTATTTTTTGCTGTAGTTTTTAATTTGAAAATTTATTTTTTATTTTCAGATTTTTAAAATATATAAAAAAATTTAATTTGAAAAATTATTTAATATATTTTATTTTTAAACAATTACATCGGTCTAAAATTTTATAAAATTTTCTAACATGTAAATATAATAAATTATGTGAATTGTAATTATTATTTCATTTGTTCAGTTAAAAATAAAAAGTATAAACCAAATAAACTATGAAATAAATTTCAAAATAAAAAACAAACGAATTTCAAAAAAAAAATTCAGCTATATAATGTTAATTCTCCATTTTTAAAATTCTAATTCTTCTTGTTTAGCTACATTGATAGGGATGATCAGGGACCGGATCCAAACGAGGGTAAGGAATCTCCAAATTTTTTGTCCATAGGGACGGAGAAAAAGAAATCCCCGATTTTGATCTCGGGGTGGGGATAGGGAATATCCACCCATTGGGGATTCTCGACCGGAAGAATATACCATAAATATTCCTAGTTTTTTAGTTATTTATGTATATATGCCATTATATATCAATAGACAAAACCCTAACTTTTTCATTTTTCGTATTCTTTTTACTGTTGTTTTCTCTCATTCGTCTGTCGAGATCACCAGTTCTGCCGCCGTCCGGTCTCCCCCATATATGCCTCGTTTCGGTGATCGGTTAGTCTCTCTTCTTGATATTTTGGATCTTTTTCGATCTTCTATAGTTTTTTCATGCAGTTAAGTCTCTTTCCCTCTTTTGAGTCTCCATGTAATCGTCCAAAATTTTAATTATTATGAATAGTATTTTTTGAATTGTGAATATTAATAATAGGGCGATATCGGTGTGAATAGTACCTTTCAGAATCCCTAAAAAAATTTTTATAACATTAGAAATAAAAAAAAAATTAGATGAGTTCGATAGTATAATTTAAGGTGAAATTAAGGTCAGATATACCCTCAAACTGAACAGTGAAAATTTTTTTCGGACCGTAAAAGGGTTGACCAAACTTTGACCTGCCCGAAAATATTCCATAGACTTCCAAAAATTAGTCCATTTGCTCATAACAACTAAAAATAATCCTAATTAATATTTGAAAGTGAAAAATAATGTTTCTGATAACTTTGATTTTTTGGATTTCGAACAAGTAAATTTTACCTTCAAAGCTTTCTAAGTATATCGAAATAAACTCAGAATGACCTAAGATTTTAAACATAACCTAATTAATATTTTTATATATCTTGGATCAATTTTCATAGAAATTTGATAAGGAAAACAAAAGGATCAATGAAACAGTGACAAACGGATGTAATTTTGGTTATCCAGACTAAATTTTACTCACTCACTCCCATAGAAACGTACTCACCTGTGGGGTGGGAGTGGGATGAGTAAAAATTAATAAGAAATTGACAAGTGGTATAATGTGAACTTTTGGATTAAATAGTGACCAATCAATCCTAGTCATCCATATGTGTATATATATAGCCTAAAAATCAGAATTTTCTATGTAATTCGCTCATCTCCTTTCCCTCCATTTTTGTCCCACACACACCCAGCATATTCTTCATTTTTCTTCCATTTTCTTTAACTTAATCCCACCAAATTCAACTAAATTTCATATCTTAAATAATTCTAAGACCCTAAATTCATCATAGCCATCTCAAGGACCTATTTTAAGTGAAGGAAATGGATGGATTTGTGAGAAAAGGTTTGGAACAAAAATTCAAGTGAGTTAATTTAGTAAAATTTTGATGAGTTAAATTAATTTTAGGGTAGATTTTGATGTAGAGATTTATATTTTGAGTTTATTTTGAATTATGGATGAAGAAAATTGAGGAAAGAATCCATGGAGGAATTCGGCTAAGGTAGAATTGACGGGGATCTAGCAAGTGTACTAGATCAGCTAGTAATATAGAAAAATATAGATTAAGACCCCAAAATATCGTAACCAAGGGAACATGGATTGCTAAGAATAATATATATGTATGAATTAAATTAATCCAAGATTGTTTCCCAAATGTTTTTTATTTAAAAGCAAAAATTAAACAAAATAAACAATGAAATAAAACAAACGCTAAAAATAAATTAAGATGAATTAAAAACAAAACAATAACTGGAATTCTCTTGCTAAAGAAACTATCCACCTTAACATTCATTGTAATGACTTAAATTCAAAAGGAACACCAGTGATTATGAAGAATTTAGATAAATAAAACAAAATAACTTTACCCAAGATTATCATTCTAAGCATTAAAATTCTCTTATTCATAACAATTTAACACTTAGCATAAAAGTCTGAATTAATCCTCCTAAATGTCTATTAAAGCCTTTTTCAAGAGATTTAACTTTCACCTATTCTTAGTTCTTCCTCTCTTAGTATTAACCAATAAAATTAACACATAATTATCTCATATTTCGGATAATAATCATGCATAAATATTAAAGAGTTAACCCAAGAACATGCAAATCATTAACTATGTCAAAACCAATTTTTAGTTATTTATTCAATAAATCAACAATCAATCTCAACACAATCAAAGATTAGAATATGATTAAAACCAAGAAATAATCATCCGATATTGAAATTAAGCTCAAAATAAAGTCATAACAATGAAAATATAAGTTTTCAAGAATCCATTAACAAAAGAAGAAAAACTACTTCCTAAACATAATTAAAAACTAAAGCAAAGTTGAAAAGAAAAATAAAAACAGAAAAACTGGAAAAAAAAAGTAAAACTAAAACTAAAGAACTCTACTAGTTCTTCTAATTGATTCCTCTAATTTCCTAATTGATCCTCTTCTTTGGTGTTAGAGTTGTCTATTCATAGGCAAAAGATGTTGTAAAAGCCTTCCAAACTTTCCAAATTGGAGTAGGAAAAGAATCATTCTTAAATTAGAGAGAATCGGGAATCCTTCGCTTCATGGGAGACTCAACACGTGGCCATGTATTTTCTAGTGTAAATCCACACGTGGTCATGTGTTGTTTCTTGAAGAAAATCACGTGGCCATGTGTTTCTTTTGCCTTTTCTTCATGTGGTCACGTGTCTAGCCTTTTGTTCTTCACACGTGGTCACCTGTCTCCTTCTTGTTCTTCTTTATTTCTTCTCACGTGGCCATGCATCAAACTTCTGGACCTCACGATCACTAATTAACATGAATTTTCCAAATTCACAAATTTGGCCCAAATCTTCTTGTCTTTTTGTAATTAAGTCCTTTTTCTTGCAAAATAATCCTGAAAAACACTAAAATTTACAATTAACTCCAAAAACATAAAATTAACCAATTAAACTCAAATCTAACCTAATTAACACAAAATTAACCTAATAAACACCTAAAAACATACAAAAAACACTATATAAATAATCATTATCAAATAGCCCACACTTAGACTTTGCTCACTGATAATGGTCATTTATATGATGTTTTTAGTATGTTTTAGGTTTTTATTAAGTTAATTTTGTGTTAATTAGGTTAGATTTGAATTTAATTTGTTAGTTTTATGTTTTTGGAGTTAATTGTAAATTTTGGTGTTTTTCAGGGAATTTTGCAAGAAAAAGAACTTAATTGTAAAAAGGCAAGAAGATTTGGGCCAAAATTATAAAATTGGAAAATTCATGTTAAGATATTATCGTGATGTCCAGAAGACAAACACGTGGCCACGTGAAGGAGTGAAGATTGAAGACATGGCCACGTGAAGGAACAGGTGAAGAAATCTATGAGGACACGTGACCACGTGTGAGGAAGAACTAAAGGGACACGTGACCACGTGTGAAAATCAACTAAGAAACACATGGCCATGTGATGCTTCTCCCACTTTGCGAAGAATTTTTTCGAGCTTCCTATTTGAGCAGAGTTCGCTTTCTATTTTACGTCTGGAGTTTAAGAAGGAATCTACTACGATTTTGTCCTATAAATAGCAGTCCAAAACATCAATTAAAAAAATTAATGAGAAGAACTAGTATAATTCTTTAGTTTTAGTTTTACTTTATTTTTCCAGTTTTTATGTTTTCATTATTTTTCTTCAACTTTGTTTTAGTTTTTAATTATGTTTAGGAAGTAGTTTTTCTTCTTTTGCTAATGGAATCTTGAAATTTTATATTTTCATTGTTATGACTTTATTTTGAGCTTAATTTTCAATATCGGTTGATTATTTCTTGGTTTTAAGCATATTCTTATCTTTGATTGTGTTGAGATTAATTGTTGGTTTATTGAATAAATAACTAAAGATTGGTTTTGACATAGTTAATAATTTGCATGTTCTTGGGTTAACTCTTTAATATTTATGCATGATTATTATCCGAAATATGAAATAATTATGTGTGAATTTTATTGGTTAATACTAAGAGAGGAGGAACTAAGAATGAATTGGAGTTGAATCACTTGAGAAAGGCTTCAATGAATATTTAGAAAGTTAAAACTAGATTTTCATGCTAAGTATTAGATTTGTCTATGAGTTTAATACTAAGAATGATATACTTGAATAAAGATATCTTGCTTTATTATTAGTTTTTCCATAATCACTGGTGTTTATATTGAATTTAAGTCGTTACAATGAAAGTTAAGGTAGATAGTTCCTTTAGCAAGAGAATTTCAGTTATTGTTTTGTTTTTAATTCATGTTTTAGCTTTTGTTTTGCCTAATTGTTTATTTTGTTTAATTTTTACCTTTAAATCAAAAACATTTGGGAAACAATCTTGGGTTTATTTAATTCATACATAGATATTATCCTTAGCAATCCATGTTCCCTTGGATATGATATTTTGGGGTCTTAATCTATATTTTTCTATATTACTAGTCGATCTAATACACTTGCTAGACATCGGTCACTCGCCCTCGAGCAAATTAGAACAATCCAACTCCTCAAAATAATCAAACTCCAATAAAGAATCATGCATTTCAAAACCAAGTTTAACAATTAACAAGAGCACTTAATAAAATTTTCAACTAGAATAAATTCAACCAAGACAATATGAGTTAGTTTCCTTGTGTGTGTGCAAGACCAAATCATTTTAAGTATTTTCAAAATCTCAAACACCAATGCAAATTCATAGTCAAGTTTAGAATGAATGTATACATGAGTATACAAATGGTTTCGTGCTTGAAACTCTAGAAATACCATAGGCCTCTCCTTTAGCACCTGAACCCGAAGGTCATCTCCGCTAAACAACTCAAAAACAAAACTTAGAATCACTTAGGTCTTTTAAAGGTTGTAATGGGGCTAAGGTATTGGTTATCAAATAATGGATAAAAGATCAACAATAAGAATAGCCACTCTAAGATAAAATAGACTAATAATTCACAAATTCACCCCATTAACTTAATCAATAAAGAACTTAGCCAAAATTTTCCAATCCTTCACAATTCAAAGTACAATCTTAAAATTCTCTCAATTTCATCGTTCATACCCTTTTAGAAGTCATAATTATTTTTCCTTGCAACTACCTCACACTTAAGATTTTTCCATACATGCTAGCTTTATTTCAATATTTCTTCTTTTTTTTCTCTCTCTTTTTTTTATTCTCTTTTCTTTCTCTTTTTTTCACTAGCTTTGATATTGGCAGTACAATAATATAACATGGATAATCACAAGATCATAATTCACTATTCACTTGACTTCAACAATAGTCCTTGATAATAAAATTCAAAATTATCTTACTACACTCATCAAGATACTCAATTCCCATTAATCCATCCAATCCTAGAGTGGCCAATTCTAGAAGGGAAGATAAAAGCTTTTTAGGTTATATGGTAAAATAAATAAGTATAACAAGAAAAATAAATATGGCAAGCATTAAGCATACCTCATTAGGCTCAAAATTGGCTAACAACGGATAAATATGCATATAGGGTAGGAAAACAAGTTAAGATATGGCTCAACAAGAAAAACATTGCCTAGATCACTTTTCAAGTTATTTTGAGTTGCTTTTATGCTTTGAAGGGTGATGAAGAAGGTTCTAGTATTCTAAAATTCATCACTTAACTATTTAATGCATTGATTTTCTTTAAGTTCAAAAACTGGTCTTAAGTGCTCAAAAATATAGAAACTAACAAATATAAGCCAAAATGAATATTAAACTAGCCAAAAATTCATTAAACAACATGCTTGTTCTAATGCTAAACAAGAATTTTAAACATTGCACATTCTAAATTCAAGTTCAAAATGTTCAAGTTTTTGAGAAAAAACTAGGGCGAATTAAGCTAAATGTACAATAAATGATAAATGAATTAACTAAACTAACATGCAAAATACAAACTAAACATGCAAACCAAAAACCAAACTAAACAACTAAAGCAAAAAAAAATTACTAAAACAAAATAATTCACATAATTCATGAGAAAGAAAATGAGTAAGGTAAGAAAAACTCCCTTAGTTGGATCTTCAATTTTTAGCTCAGCTGAGCTCTATCCCCCTCTTTAAAATCTTGCTATCCTCAGCAAAGTATGGAAAATTTCAGCACACTTCATCACTTTTGAGAAACAAGTTAGTGACCAAGAAAAAATGTAAGCTCACCACACTTAGAACCATAACCAAGTCAAAAAAGAAGGCAAGAGGTCAATGGAATTAAGTTAACAAGAAAACATGCCTCTAAACCCAATGTAGTGCAATAAACAAGACTTAATAATCATGGTAACTAAGCAAAGAAATGTAACTAGGCCAAACTTGCTTAAGTGCGTATTGTTTCCTATCCATAGGTGACAAGGTGGACAGTGTATGAATGCATAATCTCAAGTGTAAAGATAATTGGTGATGGTTAGGCTTAAATAAAAAGAAGAGAAAGATTTTAATTGGTCATGGTAAGCACAAAATAAAATAAGCCAATTCAAATACAAACTCAACCTATATGAAGCCACAATGAAGTTTAATGTCAAACAATAAGTAGCTAAGAGTAAATGCAATGCATAACTAAAAATCAATCTCTAAGCAAACTTATATTCAACACTAATGAAACATACTCCAATTTAGTTGAATTAAGCTCATCATGTAAATCATGTAACTGAAAAACTAAGTTTGTGTGCCTTAGTGGAAAGGTGTGTGCTTGGGTAAGAAATGAAGTGTAACATGCTTCATCACAAGAGTCCAAATTAGCCATGTCATGCATCATCAAGATATTAATGATAATCAAGTCATCCATATTATGCTCAATTGAATGTATATATAAAAAATGATGTAACAAAATTGTCAGGTAATGACTTGAGTAAAATTTAAGGCGCTAGAATTAGATAACACGGTAGTCCGCTAGCCGGTTAGTGGGTGGGATTAAGGGGCGACGCCCCTTACGGGGTTCCTGAGGGGCAGTGCCCCTGGCCAGGGTTGAGGGGCAGCGCCCCTTAAAGCTATGAAACAACGAGGAACTCATGAAAAATTTTCTGCACAAAACCTTATTCCAAAGTAGTAAGGAATGAACTGATACAAGAGTATAATTGAACTTTGATTTTTTTAATGGAAAAGTGTGTGCTTGAGTGTATGTGAGTGTGAATGAGTGAGGGTGTGTGAGTATGGGGGTGATGTATGAGTGAGAGGAGTGGTAAGAGCAAAGAAAATGCAAAATTAAGGAAAGAAGGAAAAGAAAATTGTGGGCATGACAGTGCCCTTACACGTGGCCACGTGATGTCAAAGGAGAAACCACACGTGGTCACGTGTGTGTGTGAATGGTGTGTGCGTGGCCACGTGAAAGACAAGGGAAAGGGTCACGTGGTCACGTGTGTGGGCTTAATACCTTCATGCGTGGCCATATGAAGAATAATGAGGGAGTACACGTGGTCACGTGTGGCTTTCAATACATATGTGCGTAGCCACATGAAGAACAAGGAACGAGGCAGTCTCTCCTCATGTGGGGGCGCAAAGAATGAAGGCAGCAGATCCGTGGGCACGCCAGGAGACTTGGCAGCATACTCGAAAAAAATTTTCTGATCTTACTACTTCACTTCTTATCTCAATTTTTCTACACATTAAACCATAAGTTAAATTTGAATCACCTTCATTCATTTTTGACCAAAATTTAAATTCAATCCCATTAATAATATTAATCCTTTACTCATGTAAATCAAAATTGAATCAATTTTTGCCAAAACTTCATCAAATTTGATTTTTGAACCATAAAAACCAATTACAACTCACTTAATTAGTGATTTCCTTCTTTTCAAGCTACTATTGAATTATGCCAACAATATGCACATCTATCAATTAATTAAATTCCAATCGTAGTCCACTCTTAACTCAAAATATGCAAGTTTCTTCTTTAAATTCTCAGCATCAAGCAACAATATGCAAATTCACATCTAATCCACTCAAGACACATAAAATCATACTTACCTCAAAAATCACCATTTTAGCTCCTTTACTAATCTTAATTAAGCACAAAGACCATTAGAAGCTGATGTTCTACCCAAATCTTAAACTCATGAATTAAAAGACACAAACAAATAACAAACATGCATTAAACTTTAAACTAAAAAATAAAAACAATGGCAAAACAAATTATTGAAAATAACATGCAAAACATAAAAAAAAAATTGATAAAAATTTAAAGAGAAGAGTTAGAGAAGAAGTTCTGGTTTATTGAGTCCCAGCTTGACTCATGTTACTCTCGGAAGGTCGAGCTTGCGACCAAATATAGGTCTCTCCGGACTTTGTTCCTCATTTTCTCCCGTTAGTAGAGGAAACTTGTCATAGTTTATCAAAGCTGGAAACTCCATATCTTCAATAAAATATGACTCATCCTTTGGCTCATTTATAACGAACTCTACCGGCTCCTCTAGCCTAAATAAACCCTTCAAGCAGACTGAATTCAGTATCTCCACTTAAGAATCTTTTCCTTCTTGCTCCTTTGGTGATAAATTCTCTACAAAAGATCTTATACCTTCTAAATAAACACATGACTTATCCTCAAATATGAATTGTTTCTCTTGTTCCTTATCCTCCATAAATGAATGATTTGGTTCTTTTTCCCTACCATCACACCTTGAGTGCTCAAAAGTTCTAGCTTAGATTCTAACTTTTCAATTCCATGCTCTTTATCCTTTAATAAATTTTCTTAACTTTTAATTATCTCCTCTTGAGTCCTTATTTTCTCTTTTTGAATTCTAAACTTTTCCTCTTGAGCCCTTAATGTAGCCTCCAACTCCTCTTTTTCAGCATAAAATTTTCTTTCCTTTCTTATAAGCAAGTCACAAACATTTTCAGTTTCAGAGATAATAGCCTCTTGCATGGCCTTCCATCTTTCTTTTTCAGCCCTAAATTGCTCGTCCTTACATATAAGCTGGTTATGAAGACGTTGATTCTCGGAGATACATGCCTCTTTTGAGTATCACAGTTCTTGATTCTCTCTTTTCAATTCTTCCATTTGTGCTTTCAAAGTCCAAAGAGAATAAGAATCTCAGCCATGGATGGTGATGAATAAGGATTTTGTGATTGTGCATGCAATCATTCTATCTCCTCTCTTTCTTTTAGTAGATCATTCATTCGTTGTTTTAAAAGAAATAATTCATAATCTTGGACATCATCTTACATCATCTTGAAGAAT
Organism: Excoecaria agallocha; assembly: GCA_037975025.1. Classification (NCBI taxonomy): domain Eukaryota; kingdom Viridiplantae; phylum Streptophyta; class Magnoliopsida; order Malpighiales; family Euphorbiaceae; genus Excoecaria; species Excoecaria agallocha. The sequence continues at coordinate 98,667,223 of CM075806.1, forward strand.
GTCTTAAATTGTTCCTGCAAAGAACAATCACAAAATCAAAAATAAAATAAAAAAAAATCTCAAACTAACTCAATCAAAGATATTAAACAAACAACACCGTTGTTCCCTGACAATGGCGCCAAAAACTTGATCGGATGCTAGCAAGTGTACTAGATCGGCTAGTAATATAGGAAAATATAGATTAAGATCCTAAAATATCGTACCCAAGGGAATATGGATTGCTAAGGATAATATCTATGTATGAATTAAATCAACCTGAGATTGTTTTCCAAATGTTTTTGATTTAAAAGCAAAAATTAAACAAAATAAACAATGAAATAAAACAAAGTAAAACTAAAATTAAAGAACTCTACTAGTTCTTCTAATTGATTCCTCTAATTTCCTAATTGATCCTCTTCTTTGGTGTTAGAGTTGTCTATTCATAGGCAAAAGATGTTGTAGAAGCCTTCCAAACTTTTCAAATTGGAGTAGGAAAAGAATCCTTCTTAAATTGGAGAGAATCGGGAATCCTTCGCTTCATGGGAGACTCAACACGTGGCCATGTATTTTCTAGTGTAAATCCACACGTGGCCATGTGTTTTTTAGTGTAAATCCACACGTGGAGATGTGTTGTTTCTTGAAGAAAATCACGTGGCCATGGGTTTCCTTTGCCTTTTCTTCACGTGGTCACGTGTCTAGCCTTTTGTTCTTCACACGTGGTCACGTTTCTCCTTGTTCTTCTTTATTTCTTCTCACGTGACCATGCATCGAACTTCTGGAGCTCACGATCACTAATTAACATGAATTTTCCAAATTCACAGTTTTGGCCCAAATCTTCTTGCCTTTTTATAATTAAGTCATTTTTCTTGCAAAATAACCCTGAAAAATACCAAAATTTACAATTAACTCCAAAAACATAAAATTAACCAATTAAACTCAAATCTAACCTAATTAACACAAAATTAACCTAATTAAACACCTAAAAACATACTAAAAATACTATATAAATCACCATTATCAAGAATTTCAAGGGAAAGGCAACTGGATGGAAAAGGTGAGAGAGGAAAAGAAAATGGAAAGAGAGCTTGGAAAATAGGTATGTGGATACCTAAATTAATTTATTTCATATGATTGAGGTTATGTAATTTGGGGCTATTAAGTGTATGATGAGTTTTAAATTTAAATTAATGGTAGATAAGTGAAATTAAAGGTTAAAAATGAAATTTAAGATGTTAAGTTTGTGAGACATGATTAGAAATGGGAAATTAGAAGTAAAACCTATTATGTAACTATAGGAATAAATGTGAAATGATGAAATAACTTGAGATAAATTAGTAAATTGATGAAATAACATGAAATAAATGATAATTAGTTGAAAAATAAATCAATAAGTAATGAACCCTCAAGTGGCCAAATGGTATACTTTGGTATACCAAGTGATTTGTCAATGTATGATTGAATAATTGGCATGAAATGAACCTTAAAATAGTAAATGAACTTGGTATGAGTGATAAAACAATTATTAATGCATAAATATAATGTGGGTCGAATGCTACATAATGGTGTAAACTTGTATATTAGTTGTATACTAATTGAATTTGTGCGTACACAACCATATAAAAGTTTCAAATAATCCAAAGAACACTTAAGAAATGAGAATACATGAAAAAGTAGATAAATGATAGTGTGTAACACCCCAAAAACTAATAATAATAATAATAATAATAATAATAATAATAATAATCTTGAGTTTTCTAGAAGAATGAATAAGACCACATAAAATAAAAGTAATAATAAAAAGGAAGAAGTTGGTGGGATTTAAAAAAAAAAGAATGTGTGGTTTAAATTAAAGAGAGGAAGAAATTTAAAAAGAAGAAGAAGAAGAAGAAAAAGAATCGGGATTTAAAAAGAAAAGTTAGGTGTGTGGTTTAAAAAGGAAAAAGAGTAAAGAAGTTTAAAAAAAAGTAACAGTAGTAAAAAAAAAAGAAAAAAGATAAAAGGAGAGGAGGGAGAACGAGCATCGATCAAGAAAGGGAAAAACGGCCAGCACCGTCGCTACTCACGATGCCGGCGAGGAGGCTGGGATCGCTGCCACTATCCTCCGGTCTCCTGCTAGCACCGTCTTCCTCTCGTGGCATCGTTTCATCCATTCTTTTCCCCACTATGGCTTTCCCCTCTTCTCCTTCTTTTCGGTGGTTCCCGATGGCGGTTGAAGGGACTGACGGCACTGGGGGAATCCTGAGAGCCAGGCGCTTCTCCGACATCCTTCACTCCTCTCTCGCTGGTGGAAGGTAGATCGAAGAGAAGGTTTGACTGACAGTTTTTGTTAGATCCCGATCAACTCCGGCGACCATTGGGCGCGTGACCACCCATCGTGGAGTCCCCGGGCCTAGATCTAAAAGTGGACAACTTTGGTGTATTTTCCAACGAAGGTCCGGCGAGCCTAAGGATGATAAAATGCAGAAAAATATAAAAATCGATGCTAACGGGTATGTGGATACAAACTACCCTTAATTTCATTTAATTTTGAATTATATGGTGAATTTTTATATTAGGCAACTATATAAATTTAAGAAATAATGAGAAATAATTGAAGATAATAATAGAAAATAATGATATAGCATGAAATAGATGAGAATAAAAGAAGAAATCAAGTAATTAGTTGGAAAGCTAAATGATGCTTATAGAATTTCTAAGTGAAATGTGGTGATTTATTAAGACTTAAGTGTAATTATAATATTCTAATAATAAATACATGTGTTATAATGGAATTGAGTTAAAGATAATATATGCGTATGAAATTATATATAAAACATAATGAAATTCAAGAGAGTAACAAAAAGATATTTAAATAAGTTAAGTGTTAATTGATATATATATATATATATATATATATACGAATACACATTGGTATTAGAAACATAAATAACATAAAATGAAGTCGGAAGAGATTTGTGAATGTTAAGAATTATATGCGGGACGAATTGTATACAATGGTATATGAATTGAAGAATTAAAATTAAATAGTACTTTACATAATAAATATATTATATTAATTTAGCGGAGTATAATTAGAATAATTCGAATTAAATAAACTTATTAACATAAAGTGCAATATATATATATATATACATATATGTATATAATAATAATAATAATAATAATAATAATAATAATAATAATAATAATAATAATAATAATAATAATGTAATATTGTGTGACTATACATAAGTGAATAAAAGGATGAAATAAATTGATATAAATTAATAATTTGGTGAATTAATGTAAGATGAACATAAGTAATATGAGAAAACAAATTAAAAGTATTAGATTACATAATGACTAAATTAGACTCCTATAATTAATATAATGGAATAAGTTAACTTATTTGGGAGTATTTAAAAAAAAAAGTAATATAAGATACAAGGAAATATTGGTCGAGAAATATATAATGGCCGAAATATATATACAAAGGGATGTAAAATGTATAAATAATGTTTAGTTGATCAATTAATGATAATTAGGAAAAACAATAAAGCATAAGAAATGTAATATTGTTACCTGAGTGAAAACATAATGAGAAAGGACCTTAATTACATTATAATTTTAATGAAATTTGGAATTTATCATGTGTAGTTATTTCACCATGAAAGGACTAAAAATGGATAGAAAATTTTGTATGATATGAAATGGGAAAGAGATATAATTCATAAATGGAAAGAAAAATCTATTGACGCCGAATGATGAACATGAGTAAATTCTATAGTTTATTTACAGTTATCTAATAATGAGCATCTATATGATGAATGCATGATTGATGAGTTTGATTGAATATTTTGAGAGCATGATGTGACTAAAATAGAATAATAAGGAAAAATAATAATGCATAAGTGTGATAAGAAATGAAAATTTAATAATACCCTTAGTGTTAGTGGAAAATCCAGTTCTTTGGATAGTATGGCTAGCCATAGGAAATTATTCCGCGGGATACCATGAGTTTATATGATAGCTGTTATCAGAAATGACTATGATATATGAGATTGGATAGCCGACTTATTATATGTATCAGTACTGGGGTTTTGGTGTCGCACCTAGTGGTGGGATACCCCTAGTATACCGTAATTACGTTCCGTTTATCTAGTTCGTGATTGTCCATGACTAGGGGCAAAATGGTAATCTTGTATGAAATCGAGATAAAAGAATAATTATGATAATTTGGATGCCATAAAGGTAAATAAATAATAAATAATATGGAAAATGAGACCAATGTGATGAGTAAGAGCAAAACTAAAATTTTGTGTTAAATAAAATAAGGGTAATTGGTCAGTTGAAGTGAAAAGAGTGAATAATAAAATTAAACTGGCTAAATAAGACAAAAAGGGGCCAAAAAGGTAATTAGTTAAAAGTTAATGGACTAAATTGTAAATTTATTATCTTTGAAAAATTCAAAGAATCAAAATGTAATTTGTACATTGGAAATCAAATAAAAGTCAAATAAAATTAAATGAGTTAAAATGTAAGTTAATTGAAGAAATTAAATTAATAAACAAGTTAAAAAGGATAAAATCGTCAATAGTAGAAATCTTAAGGACCAAAATGCAATTCGTCGTCATGAGAGAAATTTTAGGATCCAAATTACAATTTATCCATTTAATTTAAATTAAAGGCCAATGAAAGTTAATCCAATCAAAACTGTGATAAAAAATTGGTCAAGTTAAGGAAAAGTCAAATTCGGGGAAATTGAGAAATTAATTAGAAAGAATAAGTGATAAAGGTATTTAAAGTAAATTATTAGTATATTAAAAATAAATCATGGATTTATATAATACAAGGAAATTACAAGGATTTAATGTGTAACTTTCTATTTAATGAGGAAAGAAATGTAATCAAACAAGAAAAATATATATAATAAAGATAAAGAAAAGTAAAGAAGGTCAAATGACTTAAAACGAAAATAAATAGAATTGAGGACTTGATTATTAAACTGTATACTAATATCAAAAGAGAGAATTAAGCTTAGACAAGAAAAAAGTAAAGAGAGAATTTGAATGAATTTTTTTAAATAATGAATGAAATCATAATATGGTCAAAGGAAGAACAAAAATAAATAAATAAAATATGAAATTGTGGAATGGACCAAAGAATGAAATTAAGGAACAAATTAAAAGAAAATAATAGGTTTATGGCGAGAAATATTCAAAGAGAAACGAATGATAAATTAGCAGTTTTGAGTAAATAATTAACGAAATATTGGTTTAGCTAGACAGGAAAATTTATATTGTAAGTTGAACAAAAATAAGTACATAACTGAAAATATAAGAGGAAAAGAGAAACTAATAGGAAAATGAGGTATAATAATGTATGAGTTAGCGAATGAGAAAATGAGATTAGAAAGAAAATAGAAATGGAATGTTCCAACTAATGAACTCCGACTAGTAAAAATTTACTGTATAAATTATAGTGAACCAAAATAGAAATTCTAAATAAAGTAACAAAAGAAGGACAATCTAAACAAAGAGGTAGACAAGGACCCATAAATAATAATGGGAATTGTAGGGATAAAGTTAGTAAAATGAATATACTTGTTTAATATAATAAAGATAATAAAAATTGGAAATAAAAATTTAATCGAATGAAATTTTGAGTGGTTGTATCCACCACTAAGGGACAACGTTGCTTAGCGTGCAGTTATTGACTGCGCGCAGGAACAAAAGATTTTGGAATGTGAAGAAGGAATTTTGAATGGCATGTATATAAAGATAATGGGATCGCATAAACTGAGGTAGCACAATTTTATATTTAATGCCTGGTATTTTATAATTAGAGCTATTATTATTTTAGTAAATGATTTTGGACTCATAGATATATGTGTATATCTGTTTAGTATCGCTATATATAATGTTCGGATATATGATGAGAGTAGGGTGTTACGTAGTGTATACATATTGTTCAGAGTGTATACTAGTGTATACTTGAAGGATTTTGATGGAATAAAAATAAAGTATTGTACAAACTATATAATTTAAGATGAAATTATAAGTAATTTGATGGCATTAACCATTATATACAAAGTATAACATGAAACAAATGAAAAATGAGTAAGAACAAAACAAATAATAGCCGAGTTAAGTATAAAATAGAAACTTATAACATATAAATAAGTATAATCATGGTGATAATGCATGAGAAGTTAATGTCTATGATGAGAATACCATGTGGGCCGAATCATGAATATGTGAATGGATGATGAACATTTGATAGAATAATGCCAATTAAAAGCACAATATAAATAAATGGGCATGAAAATGATGAATTGGTATGGTAAAATATTATGTATGAAAAAACACTTAATAGCCATATGGTATGTGATGGTTAATTGATATGAATATGTTAAGTGATGAAAAGTATTAATTTGACGGATATGATTTGTATGACATGAAGTTTTTTTGTGATTTGATGTGAAAACATGAGAAAATATGGGATTAATGCATATTTTATTTGAAATTATGAAAATGATAATTACCCTTAGTTTTAGTAGCCAAACTAAAGTTATAGAATACAATGGCTAGCCATAGTGACAAGTACCGCGGTAAAATAATAAGAAGGTTAGTTAAGGCATTGGCCCTTCATGTGGTCACCTCTAAAATGACAAGTACCGCAGTAAAATAATAAGAATGTTAGTTAAGGCGTTTGCTCTCCATGTGATCACCTCAGTATATTCTGAAGGTTTTGATCACTCCACCTGGTCACTCCAACATAGTTTGGATCATTGGATGTCAGTTGAGGCGTTGATCACTCTATGTGATCCCTCAACATATACTGGAGTCATAAATTACTTCATGTGATCACTCCAACTTAGTTTAGACTTATAGGGTCCATACCCTGCTTATCCAGCTTAAGGGTTTCCAAACTAGGGGCAAAATAAGAATTTAATTGATAATTCATGATGAAAAATGTATAGCTATGTAAATTATTAATGAAAATGGATAAATATGTATATAAATGTTAACCAAGGGTATATGGGTAAAGAATTAATGAAAAAGGTGGTAACTGTGCAAATAAGAGATAAAAAAAATGGGCCAAATGGATAAACTAATAGTAACCGGTGAATAAATGGATAAATAGTGATAGACATGTGATCAAATAAGAAAAAAAGGACTAAACAAGTAAGTGTAAAATAATACTAAATATGTAAATAAAGAATAAATAGAATGAAAAATATAGTTATGTAATTGGTAGGGGTAACTATGTGATTAAACGAGAAAATGGGGGCATAAATGTGAAGTAATGCTAAAAATATAGTTAAGAGGGGTAAAAAGGATGAAAATGTATGAAAATGAGGTCAATAAGGGCCAAACGGTAATTTGCAACTATATTAAGAAATAATAAGGACTAAAACGTAAATTGAAAGGTAAAAAAATGTAATAAATAGTACAAAATGGGCAAAACCGTAAATTTTGTGTAGTAATTGATAGGAAACGTGATAAAATGAAAGTTAGAGGCCAAAATGGAAAATTTCATATGAATAGTAGTAATTAAATGAGTAAAAGATAGAAATAAATAATGCAAGGGATTGAATAGTAATTTGTAGGGGTGAGAAAAAAAATTGAAATTTCAGTTAACCAAAAAATCGATCTAAAACCAAATCAAACTTTTAGGTTTATGATTTTTACTTTTAAAAACCGACGATTAACCGATCCGAAACTAAATCAATTATACATATATATTTATTTATTTATAAATTATATTTTAAATTTTACACTTATTTTTTAATATTTGTGTAATTTATAAATATTATGATATATAACTTTGTAAAATATTATTAAAATATATATTTTTAGTAAATAAACATTAAAATTGTCTTCATCATTATCATCATCATCATCATCATCATCTTCATCTTCATCTTATTATTATTATTATTATTATTATTATTATTATTATTATTATTATTATTATTATTATTATTATTATTATTATTAACACTTTATTGTTATTTTCATATTAAATATATTTAATTTTTATTATTAATATGAATTTTTTATTTTTATTTTGATTCTTTTAATGGATATATTTAATTTGTATTTTTTCATTTCTAAAGAATTTGTAACTATTAAAAACAATATTACAAATTGTATAATTTATTAAATTTATATATTAAAATTTTTTAGTGATTAACCGATAAATCAATCCGAAAAATCGACTTAAAAATTGAAATCGATATAGCGGTTAACTGAAATTAATGGACTGTTTTAATAAAATTATTAATGGACCGATTAACCGATCCATGTTCACCCTTAGTAATTTTGAGATTTAAATGTAAATTTGAATTATAAGAAATGAAAATGAAAGTAAATTAGAAGTTATAGACTAAAGAGAAATTTTGGCATGCATAAATACTTAAAGGGCAAAAATGTAATTAAAAAGGATTTCCAATGACTAGAAGTGAAATTTGAATAATATAGAGTTTAATGTGTAAATAATTAAACTTTGGAATAGAAATTGGAAATTTATTAGTATGTTAAAGGAAAATGGTAAATTAAGAATAAAAAGGTAAGTTGACCGATTAAAGGGTAAAACATGAATATTGAATGAAAGAGTCAGGGATCTAATTGTAAATAAGTATAACAACTGAGGATATATTTGAAAAAAAGGATAAGAATTAAGATGGGAACATAGATTGAGAACTAAATAAAAATAAAAGAAAAAGTTAGAATTACAAGGATTAAATGGCAGTTTGAAGAGAATAACGAAGAATAAATTTGTAGTTGAAATAAGAGTAATAAGAAGGTCAAAAATTTAGATTTGATTAAACCAACAGTAGACATTTATGTAACCCATGATGTGGAGTTTAAGGTATTATAGAATAATTAAAAATACAATATAATATAAAAATAAGAAAAAGTATTTAGGAAATAAACTAGGAATTTAACAAAGATAGAATTATTGTGATAGTAAATTATAATTGCATGTATGAGTAATTAAAGAAGTAACTCAATATGGATAAATCCAGTGAAAGATTGAAATTAAAAGCGCAATTATAGTAAATAAAATAAAATAAAATAAAATAAAATAATTTGAATTTGAAGGAAAATATAAAATGTGAATAAATGGTATAATTTATGAATTGAAATGAAATGTTGAAATTGAAGAGATATCAATGATTAACCGAAATGAAAGAATGATGATAATAACTAGACCAAATGGATATAATGAGAAGTGATATGATGTAATATGCTTATCTAGCAGGAGTGAAACACAACAAGGAATAATAGTACAAAGAAAATAAATTAGTGAAGATCAAGCTAAATAATACATGATGAAATAAAGTGATGTAATGTAATTGGAGATCAAGACTGTAACACCCTTACTATAACGGTTCTACGGATTTAAGCAATTAAACCTGATTTTTTTAAATCATATATTGAATCTTAATCAATCCATTAATCACATATTCTTCTCATCACTAAAGATTTCAAATCAAATTTGCCGATTGACCTATAACTATCTAATTTACTATTTATTTAATAAAATTTTGGTAATATGATGTCTTAAAACTTGCCTACACAACCTGGAAAATAACAATTCATAGCCCTTCAGGGGCACAACAATTCATAACAGAATATACATACATCCATTCATATCGAATTCATCCATTCAATCCACTTTCTATCACTATACATATACACAAATACTATTCCATTACAAACCAATTCTTTACTTTAAGTTTAAATAAATATATACATGACAATATAAAAATAATTCTTAACTATCACCTTTGATTTTTGTTGAACAGTTGATTTTTCTTTTCATCGGGTTGTCACAAACCACAGTGTCCTAAATTAAACACCTCCAATTAGTAATCCACACTAAAAAAGGATTGAATGAACCAACAATGGAGGAACCACAAGGCTGGTCGAATTTCCCTTGATGCTGTTAGTGTAAGCCCTAGCCCCAATGCATTGTAACGAAACACTTGAAATTAATAAAATGAGGCATTAGTTTTATCTTTTGTATTCCTGTGCATATCAATTGATAAAACTATCCAAGAATGTCGTTTCGGTTTAAGTTATCATGTGTGAGGCACATGGATTGTAAGACCTTGAAACAAATGAGACGTCATTCTAAATATCCCTAGTCAGTCATTGTTATGGGAATAACAAATGAATTAAGACTAGTATGCTCTCTCTGATCTTATGAGTTCTGTCTTACGGATCATTAGGACAAGAGTGTCAATCAGAGATCATAGATACATGTTAAAGAACATGGTATCTGGATTCGATCCGCTCATGAGAACACTACATGGTACAAGTCATAAGTGTTTCTCATATGCAAGTTTTGTATCGGAGTTCTTAGACCTGAAATCTCTATGAAACTCTTTATGAATTACTGTGTACTTTGACATACACCTAACGTGCTCGTAACAGAGTGATAAGTACGGGTATGATTGGGTATGCACTGATTCATGTTAGAGAGCATGAGAGAAGTGAAGGGATTACCCCTCTCGATAAGAGAGAAAAATATCACCGGCCACTTGATTAGTGAACTGAGAAGTGTATGGCCATACCGAGATGAAATAATGAGTAATCATTATTTATCTGAGAGTTCAGTGTCACTGGAATATCAAGAAATGAATTAATGTATATAATGATGACTAGTTCCATGCCTTATATTAATTCTGATATTTATGGGTAAGGGACTATGCGAAATTGCATTAGGTCACCAAATGCCATATGCATTTTCATTTAATTTGGAATGCTATAATATCTTGCTAGAGAATATATATAGCCTTTGAATTAATTTATTAATTCATTGCCAACATTAAATGGACCTATAGGATCGCACACAAAGCATTGGGCTTAAAATATTTAAATTAAGTATTGGACATTAATTTGGGCTTTTAATTAAAGTCAAATTAATGTATGTAATGGGTTATAATATTGCTATTGGGCTTTGGTCCAAGAGAGAGAGAAATTCAGCCCATAAGGTTTAATTTCAATTAATTAATTATCTTGTGTTAATTAAGTTAATTGAATATTAAAGCCTAAAGGAATTTAAATTAAATTAAATCACTTATATATTTAATTAAGTGATTTCATTTATTTAAATGTCTTATGTTTTATTTCAAATTTGAATTTAAATTCAAAGGAGTTTAATTCAAAATATATTACTTATCTTTAGGAAGTGATAGAGTTTGAATTAATTATCTTAGGATAGTTGAATTCAGATTAATGACTTGCCAAAGGATAAGCATATATATTAAAAGAAATAAAATCCTAAACCTAATTTTTTTGTGGCATGAATAGTAACTCGTGAATAGTGACTCTCTCTCTCTTAATTCTTTTGTTCAATTTTTCACAAGGAGAAAGGATTTTTCCTCATTCTCTTGTGTTATTGAGCAGTAATAGCAATCTAAAGAAGTAAAAAATCAATTTTTGTAGCTTCAAACTATAACCCTTACACAATACCGAAAAAGAGATCTAGCAATCTCGTTTTTAAGCCGACGGTATAATTGTGTGTGTGAGAATAGAGGGAGTGGCGCAAAAGGCTGTTCCTGGGCATTGGTGATCGAGAACTAAGGTGGATAAAGGCATCTTGGTTGCTGGACATCACAAAATCAAAGAATAAAAGGCATCATCTATTGTAAGTTTCAAAACCCTAAAATTGCATGTTTTCGTTCCTATCTTTGGATATGTATGGTATGTATGATAAAATTTTTGTTTTTCCGCTGTGCTATCATGATTATCATACCATGTCATATTCCATCAGTGGTATCAGAGCCTAGACATGCTTATTTTAGTGCTTTAGATGCATGAAAAAATTAATTAAAAATCGTTATTTTGAAAACATGCAAATCTGAAATTTTCTGTTTTGAGTTTTTTGCATTGTTTTGGTGTAAAAACGATTTTAATTGATTAGATAGGTATTATAATTAATATGACATGTTAATATACTGTCCTAAGATGTTATTAGGGCTGGTAATGGTCGGATTTAATTATTTATACCTGATGGTACATGTTAATTATGAAACTAGGTGCTAGTTGGCATGTAAATTGCTATTTTAACAACTAGTTTTCAAAATTAAATGTAAAAACGTTTTTGGGATGTTTGTAAGTGATTTTTAAAGATTAAATATCAGGTCTGGACATGTTTTAAATTTGGTTTTAATTCTGGTCCATGACAATTTAATTGATTAATTTTAAAATCACTTAAAACTATGTCTAGTTTGTGTTTGTTACATGTTTAATCAACATTATTTGTTATGTTTTGATTAAAATGGTAAAAACACATTTAGATTAAAATGGTACAGAATATTAAATCAATGTTTATGGAATTATTTAGATTATTAAATGACTCATAAAATTGATTTAAATGTTTGTGCATTTTATGGCATTACATAAGCATTAAACAACTAGTTTTTGTTGTTTGTTTGTTTTTGCATGAATGCCGTGTACTATATATGTGTTCTTCATGATTTTATTTTTAATTCATGTTAGCACATATTATATGCATTTTTAATGTTTATGGGCTGTATGACATAAAATTAAAAATGGCTAAATTGGAAATTATGTTAGAGTTGATTTATAGCACAAATCTAACTAGTTTGTGTTTTAGGCTTTTAAGAGAACTTATTCAATAAGAGGATTTAGTCCATTGGGCTTCGGCCCAGGCCCATCACGGGGTCATCTCTTAAAGCTTCAAGTACACAATTTCCATTAATGGGCTTGGCTAAATCTAATTAAAATTGGACTTTGTTTGATCCATGAATGCCATGTATATTTATTTGCTTGTTTGGTGTGATAAATGGATATGCATGGTGCATTCATGGGCCCTGGGTTTTTGTAATTAAATATGGCCTGCGAGCCATTATATTTTATTGTAAAAGTTTCATTTATTTCTTAGAATAGAATTTATTTGAAGACTTTGTAAATCAAGACGAAGCCCACCGGAGTGGAGAAGCCCAACTCGAAGATTCTTATGTAATAGTATAGAATCTTAGTTGTAAGTTTTTGGGCCCATGTTTGTCACGCTTTACTTTATGCAATTATATATATATGCATGCTATGTATGGATGACAAAGCGTATGCCATGTAAGCCGTAATAAAATGAATCCCTAAAAAATAGTAAGTCACAAAGTTGCCTTCCTAATTCGAAACATGTCAAGGCATCGATCATCGGTCACGTAGACTAGGAGTCCTAGATGCGCCCGATTATCTTTGTGAGGCATGGGTTGTGAATGTAGGTTGGACTTATCATGGAAAGGGATGCCCGGACCTAGGCAACTAATAAATGGGTTGTGCTATAACATCCTAAGATGTTAGCCCATTTGATCCAAGAGTCATGTACGAGACATGATTGGAGTTTTCCTACCTAAGTAACTTAACTTGTTAGGTGTACAAGCTCAGCTTGACTAATAAGTTGTTGAGAAAAGTGGATCTTGGCCCACATTAAATCACTAACGCGAATTATTTAAAGGGATATTAATTCGGTTTGTGGGATCATTAATAAGACCTCATTTAATCTTGCTAAATTTTATTGTAGATTGAAAATGGCATCTTCAAACAACAATTTCTCATTGCGATCGGTCCTTGAAAAGGACAAATTGAATGGCACCAATTTCATAGACTGGTCTCGAAACTTAAGAATAGTTCTTAAGCAAGAGAAAAAGTCGTATGTTTTGGATGCACCCTTGCCTGATAACTAGGAAGGAACGCCTCTGCGGTTCAAAAGGAAACTTTTGAGACCAAGAAGAGCGACTCCAATGATGTGACCTGTCTGATGTTGGCCACTATGGTGCCTGAATTGCAAAAGCAATTTATGGACCAAGAGGCTTATGCGATCATGGTGCACCTCAAGGAGATGTTCCAAGAGCAAGCTCGTCACGAAAGGTTCGTGACAACAAAGGCATTAATTTCTTGCAAGATGGCTGAGGGTACACCTGTTAGTACCCATGTACTCAAGATGAAAGGGTATCTTGATACTCTTGAGAAGCTTGAGGTACTAGTGCCAAAGGAATTGGCCACTGACTTGTCTTAGGATCATTGCCTGCTACTTATGATCCATTTGTGATGAATTATAACATGCATGCAATGAACAAGTCAGTCACTGAGCTTCATGGGATGCTTAAGAATACTGAAGAAAACATTCGAAAGACCAATCCCGTACTAATGGTTCAAAAGGGAATTAAGAAGGGACAAGCTAAGGGAAAGGGAAAGGGAAAGGCAAAACCCAAGTCAAGTGGGAGTGCACCTCAGGCCCAATCCAAGCCCAAGGCATCAAAACTCAAAGAGAGTGAGAGCACTTGCTTCCATTGCAACAAGATTGGGCATTGGAGGAAGAATTGCGCTCTCTTTAAGGAAGAACAAAAGAAGAATGGAGCCAAGGCGTCCAGTTCTGGTATTTTTGTTGTTGAAGTTAAGCTTTCTATTTCTACCACTTGGGTATTGGATACCGGTTGTGGTTCTCACATTTGTTCAAATGTGCAGGGGTTAAGAAATAGGCGGTTACTTGGGAAGAATGAAGTGGACCTCCGTGTGGGGAATGGAGCACGAGTTGCTGCCATGGAGATAGGCGACTATCACCTCACTTTACCTTCCGGACTTTGTATTGTTTTGAATAATTGTTATTATGTGCCTGCTATGAGCAGAAACATTATTTCAGTTTCATGTTTGGATAATGATGAATTTGATTTTGTTATTAAAAATGGCAATGCTCATATTCGTCGCCAAGGCATTTCTTATGGCAATGCCATGTTGCAAAATGGCCTTTATATCCTTGATTTACAAAACAAAGAGTCCATATACAACATTAATACAAAAAGGGTTAAATCAAACGAATTGAACCCTACTTACTTCTGGCATTGTCGCTTAGGACATGCAAACGAAAAACGCATTTCAAGACTCCACAAAACTGGAGTGCTTGGGTCATTCGACTTAGAGTCTTATGATACATGCGAGCCATGTTTGCATGGTAAAATGACAAAGAGTCCTTTTAATAAAAATGGCGAGAGGACTAATGGCTTATTGGAACTAATACATTCTGATGTATGTGGACCTTTAAGTACACATACTAGAGGTGGTTTTAGCTACTTCGTGACATTCACAGATGACTTCAGTAGATATGGCTATGTCTATCTGATGAAGTACAAGTCTGAAACTTTTGAGAAATTCAAAGAGTTTAAGAATGAAGTAGAAAACCAACTTGGCAAAAGTATAAAAGCCATTCGATTAATATTGCTATTGGGCTTTGGTCCAAGAGAGAGAGAAATTCAGCCCATAAGGTTTAATTTCAATTAATTAATTATCCTGTGTTAATTAAGTTAATTGAATATTAAAGCCTAAAGGAATTTAAATTAAATTAAATCACTTATATATTTAATTAAGTGATTTCATTTATTTAAATGTCTTATGTTTTATTTCAAATTTGAATTTAAATTCAAAGGAGTTTAATTCAAAATATATTACTTATCTTTAGGAAGTGATAGAGTTTGAATTAATTATCTTAGGATAGTTGAATTCAGATTAATGACTTGCCAAAGGATAAGCATATATATTAAAAGAAATAAAACCCTAAACCTAATTTTTTTGTGGCATGAATAGTAACTCGTGAATAGTGACTCTCTCTCTCTTAATTCTTTTGTTCAATTTTTCACAAGGAGAAAGGATTGTTCCTCATTCTCTTGTGTTATTGAGCAGTAATAGCAATCTAAAGAAGTAAAAAATTAATTTTTGTAGCTTCAAACTATAACCCTTACACAATACCGAAAAAGAGATCTAGCAATCTCGTTTTTAAGCCAACGGTGTAATTGTGTGTGTGAGAATAGAGGGAGTGGCGCAAAAGGCTGTTCTTTGGCATTGGTGATCGAGAACTAAGGTGGATAAAGGCATCTTGGTTGCTGGACATCACAAAATCAAAGAATAAAAGGCATCATCTATTGTAAGTTTCAAAACCCTAAAATTGCATGTTTTCGTTCCTATCTTTGGATATGTATGGTATGTATGATAAAATTTTTGTTTTTCCGCTGTGCTATCATGATTATCATACCATGTCATATTCCATCAGATGCTACCAAGGGGGTGGCAGCAAGGGTTTTTGAGAGAGAGAATTTCTTTTTCTCTTAATTGTTCACTTAACCCTAAAATCCCTATCACTTGGATTTTTATAGTTAGGTTAAAAATCCAACTTCATAATGGGATTGGGCTCTTTAAAATTGCTGGAGAAATATTAAATGTGCTTCTGGAATTATTAATAATTTATTTGGGCTTAATTAAATCCAATTTAAATCCTTTCATAAAAGACTATGCACAAAACCCACAAACTAGACCCTCAGTGCATACACTTGGATTTAATCACCCAAATGAATTCCAAATCCATCCAAATTAAATATGTAGGCTCCATAACACTTATGAAATATATTTAATTTGTTTTGGTCCAAGAATTAGTCCTCTAAAGCCTTCTATCAGGGTTTGGCGTGTAACCCTTCCTCTGGACGATTTTTGCGCCAAAACCAATCTTCTAGGCCTCTTTTAATTTCTCCAATAGATCTATTAATTATTATATCAGCCCTATTGATAAGTGTGAAATATATATAGTTTTTAATATGTTTTTAGTTATATTATTTAGTTGTTTTGGTTTTATTTAGGTTAATTTAGAGTTAATTTGTATTATTTATGATTTTAAGGTTAATTCTGTGTTTTGGTTGATTTTCAGGATTAATTTGATATAAAAGAGCTTAAAGTGTAAAAAGGGCAAAGTTTAGGGCCAAAAGTACAAATATGAAGAATTGATACAAGACAAGTTGACGTCCAGTCTAGAGCTCTGAGACGTGACCACGTGAATTATTGAAGAGCTTCACACGTGGCCACGTGAAGAACAAAAGAGGAGAGGACGTGGTCATGTAAAGAGAAGAGAAGAAAGAAGAAAGGAGGACCCGTGACCGGGTGAAGGAAGAATGAAGGAGATTGTGAAGACACGTGACCACGTGGATTCCCAGTGAAGGACCACACGTGGCCACGTGTGGAAGAAGAAGAACAAGGAACGTGGCCATGTGAAGAATAAGGAAGAGTGAGGCGTGGCCACGTGATTTGATTCTCCAATTGCGCGAAGGATTTACGAACTTCCTATTTTGAGCAGAAATTACTTCATATTTGGTTTTCAGAGTTTAAGAAGGAATCCATGTCTTCTTTTGCCTATAAATAGGAGTCCAAAACATAGAAGAAGGAGAGAATCATCATCAAGCCTTAGAATTAGTTTTAAGCTTTCTTGTTTTAGTTTTTTACATTCGTTGTTTTTACAATTTTTCCAAAACGTTGTTTTTAGTTTTCAAGAATGTCTTGTGAGTAGTTTGCTTTACTTTTGCTAAAGGATACTTGAATCCTTGACTTGTATTGACATGACTTGAGTTTGTTCTTAAATTTCAATACAAGTTGATTATTTCTTGGTTTTTAAAATAGTCTTGTCTTTTCTCAATATTGAATTAATTATTAACTTGATTGAGAGTTGGTTAATTAATTGGTTTAAGTTGAGTAATGATTTGCATGCTCTTAGGTTGATTTAGTTGGATTAATACATGGTTATAATCTGAATAAGCTATAATTATGTGTTAATTTGAGTGAGTTAAGATTAAGAAAAGTGTAACCAAGAATAGGTGGAAGTTAATTCTCTTGAAAAAGGTTTTAATAGACATATAGGAAACTTGATTCAGTTCTTTATGCTAAGTTTTGAATTGTTCTGAATAAGGGAATTTAATACTTAGAATAATAATATTGAACAAAGTTATTTGGGTTTAATAAACTAAATTTTCCATGATCACTTGTATGTTTTTGTTTAATTAAGTCATAGCAATACTTGTTAAGGTGGATAGTCCTTTAGTGAAAGTTGTTTTTATCATTGATTTTTAACTCATTCAATTTACTTGTTTCCAAATAGATTTCTTATTTACTTTAGTCTTTGAAATAATTTTAACTTAGTTTTCCAATCATCACAACTTTGGGATTTCTCTTCTCTCTTTACACACAAAATTTGTTTTGAAATTGAAATAGCACATACAAGCACAAGTTTCCCTTGGGTTCGATATTTTGGGTCATAATTTTATTTCCCTATATTACTAAGCCAATCTAGTACACTTGCTAGACACCGGTCACCTATAATACTTATAGTCTAATAATAGTTAATTATGAAATACAATATTTCAATTAGGTCCATTTTACAAAACATTTCTAAAAAGTTCTACGAACAATTTTACTTGATCATAATTAATTAAACTCTTTAATTAATTATTCCCTTATTCATTTCTCTATTCCCATAATAATATCAAACATTATTATCCTTGTCATTTTACCATTTTATCCTTTTCTCTATATGTGTGTGACCTATTGGGTTCCTATCCATATTGGCAGTATAATATGTAATTGTGAGTTCTATTCAAAACTCACATGATTTAAACTTCTTTAAATCATTTTATCAATCCCTATTGATATTTATGATATACTATTATACAAGTCATGATTGGGCTCTAGCTAGGCATCATGACTATCCAAATGTCAGGAAATTCAAGTGGTTTGACTATATCCTTCCATAGAAATAGTTATTGTGCAATTACTCCTTTCATCACTCTTATCTCAATTAGATTCTGAGTATGGATTTCTATCTAACTCATATAAATCTAATTATGTATGTTCTATTAATTTATCCATTGTTCCCAAAATACCCTTCATGGATCCCTATCCATCTTGGCATATTACTCTAGCTAGAGATTCTCTAAACAAGGCAATTATAGAATCATGTGAGATAACTTCCCTTAATAAATCTGGGATGGTGTATCTTTTGTCAATCACTCAACTATCTTCAAGTAGGTCATAATATACCCAATCTCCTAACTATGTTCACCCTCAGTTGGAAGTAATCAGTTATGGAGTCAAAGTATACCACTTGCTACTTAAGATAACTTTGGTGATCTCAAGTCTAAGGATACTTGCACAACCGCTATGAAGAGATTCCTCACTAATATAGATTTAATATCCATGTGAGGATTCTCTTTACAGGTCTCCAATGAACTTGTTCTTTTAACAAGCATCCACATGTTAGCTTTGATTATCTTCCATAATCACAGTTATGAGAACTATTGCTTGAACCATTTAAGAAGCATAACATGTGCTAGTCTTTCCGAATTAACAATGTCCTATCTTGTTAATTCTATGACTAGGGATATTTAGATATTAACACATTTGCATGCAATAGACATCTCACATCATGAACACTTTCATGATTGCCTTTGCACTATGTTTATAATATCTAGGACTTCATTTATTAATTTAAGATTTACAAACTCATGTATTTAAACATAACATTAATAAATGAATGATGCCTTTTATTAAGAATATGAGTATATACATATGAAATACATCCCTATTACATGGGCTCTAAGGCATAATCTCTAACAATCTCCCACTTGCACTAAAGCCAATCTCTCATATGTCTTAGACCCATGCTATTTATATGGTGATCGTGCTTAATTTGGGAAAGTGCTTTAGTGAGGGGATTCACCACATTATCATCCGTGGGGACCTTTTCTATTTTTACATCATTTCTAGCTATTATTTTCCTTATGAGATGGTAGCATCTGAGAACATGCTTGGATCGCTGATGAGACCGTGGTTCCTTTGCTTACGAAATAGCTTCATTGTTGTCATAATATAAAGGAATCAGATCAACAATGCTAGGCACCACTCCTAGTTCATATATGAACTTTTTGATCCAGACTGCTTCTTTGGCTGCTTTCGAAGCAACAATGTACTCAATTTTTATCGTGGAATTAACAATTGTTTTTTGTTTGAAACTCTTCCAACTAACTGCCCCTTCTCCCATTATGAACACAAAACCAGACTGTGATTTACAATCATCTTTGTCAAATTAGAAGCTGGCATCTATATACCCATTTACTTCCAAACTACCCTCCCCATATACCAAGAATATATCCTTAGTCTTTCTCAAGTACTTAAGGATATTCTTGATAGCTGCCCAGTGTTCCTCTCCAAAATTGGATTGGAATCTGCTTGTGATACTCAAAGAAAATGCTACATCTGGACGTGTACATAGCATAACATACATGGTAGAACCAATTATAGATGCATATGGTATTCTATTCATGTTCTCTCTATCCTCTAATGTTCGTGGATACATAGTCTTAAAAAGGTATTTTCCATACACCATGGGTATAAACCCTTTTTTAGAGAGATCCATATTAAAGCTTTTCAATATTTTATCTATATATGTACTTTGAAAAAGACCTAGAAACCTATTGGATCTATCTCTATAGATCCTTATTCCCAAAATATAGGATGCTTCTCCAAGGTCTTTCATGGAGAATTGCTTGGATAACCATATTTTAACAGATTGGAGAAGAGAAATGTCGTTTCCCATTATCAATATGTCATCCACATATAGAACTAAGAAGACAATTGCACTCCCACTGACTCTTTTATACACACAAGGTTCATCTTTATTCTGTGAGGAATCAAACTCTTTGATTGTCTCATTAAATTGTATGTTCCAGCTCCTAGAGGCTTGCTTTAATCTATAAATGGATCGTTGAAGCTTGCATACCTTTTCACCATTTCCTGATATGAATCCTTTTGTTTGTGTTATATACACATCCTCAATCAGATTTCTATTTAGGAAAGCTATCTTCACATCTATTTTCCAAATCTCATAATCATAATGAGCTGTAATGGCTAAAAGTATTCTTATAGACTTAAGCATCGCTACAGGAGAAAATATTCATCATAGTCAATACCTTCTTTTTGACGATAGCCTTTTTTTACTAAGCGAGCTTTATAGGTAACTATATTACCTTCCATGTCGGTCTTCTTTTTGAAGACCTATTTGCACCCTATGGATTTTATTCCTTCAGGTGGTTGAGTTAAAGTCCATACTTTATTCTCATACATGGAGTCCATTTTAGACTGCATAGCCTTATGCCATAAATCACTTTCTGAACTGTTCAAAACTTCTTGATAGCTTGTAGGCTCATTATCCTCTACTACAGTTATGCCTCTATCTGAATTAATGTGAAATCCATATCTCATAGGGATAGAACACATCCTAGTAGATCTTTTAGGATTTTGTGTATAATCAGGTTCAACTGTAATCTCATCATTATGAAATTCAGTCTCGGGTTTAATCGATTGATTTACTTCTATTTGGGGGTCTTGAACTTCACCAAGTTCAATTTTACTCCCACTGTCCTCTCATAGGAGAAATTCTCTTTCCAAGAAGACATCATACCTTGAAACAAACACCTTTTGTTCTAAGGGATGGATGGTAAAAATAATATCAAAACGTTTCTTTTGGTTATCCCACAAATAAACATTTGTCAGACTTAACATCTAGTTTGTTGACATTGTCCTCTTTACGTAATCAGGACTACCCCATACCTTCATATGAGAAAGTGTGGGTTTCTTGTTATTCCATATCTCACATGGAGTAACATCAACCGATTTACTAGGAACTCTGTTTAACACATAAACAACAATTTCTAGTACATATCCCCAAAAGGACATAGGCAAGTCTGCTCGGCTCATCATGGATCGAACCATATCTAATAGTATTTGATTTCTCCTCTCAGATATATCATTGTGTTGTGGTGTATATGGTGGAGTCCATTGAGATAAAATCCCATTATCTCTAAGATAATCTTGAAATTCTTGGCTTAAATATTCTCTACCTTGATCTGATCTAAGTATTTTAATACTCTTGCCAAGAATCTTCTCTACTTTATTTCTGAATTCTTTAAACTTTTCCAATGCTTTTGATTTATATTTTATTAGATAGATATATCCAAATTTGGAGTAATCATCTATGAAAGTAATGAAGTAGGAGTAACCTCCTTTGGCATGTGTAGTCATTGGACCACATACATCTGAATGTATTAAGTCCAAAACCATTTTAGCTCATTCTCCTTTACCAATAAAGGGAGCTTTTGTCATTTTCCCCAATAAACAAGACTCACATGTATCAAATGATTCATAATCAAATGATCCCAAATCACCTGACTTGTGTAATTTGGTAATGCTTTCTCATTTATATGGCTTAAACGACAATGCCATAAATATGAGGTATTTAGATTATCTCATTTCATTCTCTTGGTATCCACATTATGCACTTTTTTAATTAAATTAAGAACAAATGTACCATTCTCAATGATAGCTTTAGCATAAAACATATTCTTTTTAAAAATGTAACAACATTTGTCTTTTAAAGAAATGTCATAATCGTTCAATAAACAACTAAAAGAAATAATACTTTCGGATAATGCTAAAACATAATAACAATTACTTAACTCCAGTATTAATCTACTTGGAAGAGGCAAATGGTAACTCCCCATAACTGTTGTAGAGATGTTTTGTCCAGTAGCTGACTGTAGACATATTTCAGCCTTTCCAACTCTTATACTGCTTTTAAGCCCTTGTAGATCATTATACAAATGAGATCCACATCTGGTATCTAATACCCAAGATTATTTTGAAGCAATAAAATAAGTATTAATTTCAATCATTTGAATACCTGAAGTAGAAGCATCAGCTTGCTTCTTCTCCTTGAGAGAATCTAAATAGGCCTTGCAGTTATGTTTCTAATGACCATCTTTTCCACAATGGAAGCAAGTTCCTTTGGGATTCTCTTTCTTGGCAACCTTCTTCTTGGAAACCCCACCATTCTTTGGCTGTGCCTTTGTCATCTTATTCTTTTTTTGCTTCTTGCCTTTAGCAGAAGTAACAACCATGACACTTTTTAAATCCTTCTTGAAGGATCCATCAGCTATTTTGAGCATGTTGATTAACTCAGGAATGGTTACTTGGATCTTGTTCATGTTGAAGTTAAGCATGAAAGGTGCAAAACTTAAAGCCAATGAGTACAAGATTAAATCTATGTATAGATCATTATCCATTACATAGCCAAGTCTACTCAAATGCTTAATATACCCATACATCTTCAATACATGAGCAGCAGCCGAAGTGCCTTCCACCATTTTTGCAGCTAAATAAAGCTCGAGCAATCTCATATTGCTCAGTTCTAGCCTGAGAAGAATAAAGCTCCTTTAGATGAAAAATGATAGTTCTAGCATCCATCATCTCATATTGCTTCTGAAGCTCTGAGGACATAGCACCCAACATCAGACATATTGCTGCTTCACTATCCTCAATGTATTTTTTATAAGTGCCCTTGATCTCATCAATGGCATCATCTGATGGAAGTGGTGGTGGATCTTTATCCAAGACATAATGGATCTTTTCAGCTCTGAGAATAATTCTCACTTGCCTGATCCAGTCAGAATAGTTGCTGCCAACCAGCTTGTTATCCAAGATTGATCGTATATTAATGTTTGATGTGCTCATGATGATGACCTAGATGTGAAAAAAAAACATATGAGAGTATGTTCATATATATATGTATGCATTAATTAGGTCTTTAATTAATCTATTTACTCCCACTATTTTATTGCAAATCAATAGCCCTCACTATTTAATATGAGAAAACCCGATGGTTTTTTTAGTGGGTCAATATCCAATCTTTGATATGAAATTTGACCTTGACTGTGGTCAACAAATCAAACTCCATACCCTAGAAAGGTAGGTATGTTTATACCAATTGTGT
Organism: Excoecaria agallocha; assembly: GCA_037975025.1. Taxonomy (NCBI): domain Eukaryota; kingdom Viridiplantae; phylum Streptophyta; class Magnoliopsida; order Malpighiales; family Euphorbiaceae; genus Excoecaria; species Excoecaria agallocha. The sequence goes on from CM075806.1 coordinate 98,690,854, forward strand.
CTCTACACAACTATTGGATCGTTAGGTTATCAACCCTTGATACATGTATATCATATATGCATTCTCTAATCTTGCCTCTAGAACCATTAGCCTTGACTGTGGTCAACAAGCTAATGGGATAGCTAAGATGACCTATTTAATTAGATTCGAACATATTCAATATAATGTGAGCTTGACTGTGGTCAACAATCCATACTATAAAGAACTCTAATTCTCCTCTAATTAATGGAAGGCTTATATACCTTAGTATTTATTTGAGGGATTTTAGTTAATTAAGTCTCATCATACATGGTTGGCATACATTGGTATGCATCCTATATCTATCACATAAATATAAGCATACAAATATTGTAGCACCCCTCATGCAAATACCCTATATTCACATGTATCATGAATACTTATTAATCATGCTCATACTACATGTTCAATTAACCATCACTTAGCCATTAATCAGGCCATACGATTTCATATACTATTATTTGTGCCACCTGTCTGTTCCTGTTTTTCATTTCATGCTTAGTATCATGCATACTAACTATATGGATATTACTTCATGCATATCACATGCACACATGTTCTTTCGTAGCTTTACTACTAGTGAGTTACATTATCCCACATACGTTATATACATATCAAAATATGACTGGCCATTATGCAAAACATATGATAGCTGTATTACAAAATATCCTACATCAAGGTTATAAGTCGATGGTTGGCCCTTCCTGATGCAGAGAACGTCCCTGAGCAAAAGTCTTTCTAGAAGGTACCTACACGGATAAATAACCCGTGCTAAGCTATAAAGCTTAGTGGGGAATATCTACAGATGGATGGCCATACACAAGGCCATCAAAACATACATATACAATATGTTCATATACTATAATCAACATGTCCAACATAACATGGCAACAATAACATATACAAGAAAGCATAAGCATATTCTCATGTACATAAGCATTGTACCCGAGAGAGAGAAACACATATTTCTTTTTCATAATTCATATAGATGGCAATATTCCATGTGAACATATTCAATTGAAGCATAATTCCTGTGGTAAACCAACAATATAAGCCACATATCAATCTTTAGTCAAATAACATTAACTGTTTACTCTTGATCATTACTATGAATAACGTTTAGCCTGCCTTAGCTTTATCAGTGGATGCGGGAACTATGGATACACAATGGTATCAAATGAGGGATATCCGAAGATATCGAATCTATAGACCCAAACGGGGCCAACTGTACTATGGACCGGTCAAGCATACCCAAACGGGGTAGCCTATCAACCCAAACGGGGCTGATCATGATCCAAACGGGATCATATACTATGGACCCAAATGGGCCAACTATGGCAGCTGCAATTTCCCTATAGGCGCCTATCTATCCACATCTAAAACTCTATCGCAGGCGGAACTATATTCGTGTTCAATTCACATTTTAATACTGTATTCGTAGTATACCGTTTGCACATATGCATAGTCTTATCAACCTGTGAATTCTCTGGTGCATAATCAGATACATGCACATTTCATATGCCAAGATATATATATCTGGCTCATCTATATCTGTATGACTATATCATTTGCATCATATCATAAAAGCATGACATATAATCATCATATCATAGACTTGATCATGCCCTCATTAAGCATTTCACATGTTCATAGTCATGCTAATTCATCTTCTATCTCATAGGCAATTACATACTCATATACTCATATACATAATCATAAATGTACATACCTGTGGGTACATTCGCATATAGTCGATTTATTCTTATGAGTATGTTTCCAACACATATATAAATATATATTCCTTTATCATCATTCAAGTCATGTGCTATACAAAATATCAACATGTTTTCATATGACATATACACATGCCAAGGTCATGCTATTATTCTCTTTTTCATATCACAAGTGCATATAAAAAGGTGCACTTACATGTCATAAGACTTACATGTATGGGTTCGATAATTCCTTTCTAGTCTTTATTCATATTCACAAATGAACGCATGTGTATGCATACAATTTCTTCATTGACAGTCATATTACATGCATTATTCATTTAACTTTCTATCACATAAGCAAATAGCTGTCTCAATCAATTAAAGAATCATATTATCAAGTGTAGCAACAATCTGTTCATACTAGCCATTTCTGTTACATAGAGTTGTCTAGAAAACTAGTCCGGATTCAACTATAGATTACATGTACCTAGAGACAGATTTAAGCTTAGGTTTCTTCATGTGAAATATAGGTATGGAAGTCTATTTTTCAATGCAAAAAGAATCACTCAATTTGCTATTCTATAGCTCAACTTATGAGCAAAACATTCAAGACAGGTCATTCAATCGTGAAGAGGAGTTCGACTCGTGAAGGAATTCACGAGTGAAGCAAATAAGGTGATTCTCACGACTCGTGAAGGGGTTCACGAGTGGAGAAGGAACTATACTTCACGACTCGTGAAGTGGCTCACGAGTGAGGAAGAAAAGCTGAACTTCACGACTCGTGAAGAAGAAAGACTCGACTTCACGACTCGTGAAGAGCTTCACGAGTCGGACTGAAGTTCACGACTCGTGAAGTGGCTCACGACTCGGTAAGTCTGTCTTCTTCAACCTTTCAATGATAAACTTCCAGAAAAAACGTAAATTCAATTCTGTAAATTCTATTCACTTCCAGTAATCCATTTTTACATGCAATATGAATGGCCTAAATTCCCATACCTTGGCTGATAAACCCAATGTCTTCAACCTCTATCAATTCCCTTTCCTTTGATCCTTCTTCCTTCCTCTTCTCCTTCATAAATACCATCACCATGAACATACAATTCCAGCAAATGACATATTCTCAGTCAACAGAAAATGAAGAAGAAGATGGTGATGATGCAGTGTTAAAATGAGAGTTTAATTACCTTAGCTTAGAGCCTTAAACTCTTGATTAACCAACATGCACCATTAACATCTAAATGCTTGAGATAAATCTATGGAAATCAAAGAGGAAGAAGAAGATGAATTTCTGGTTTTGCTCTCAACAAATGCCGATTCTCACAATCAAATTCTCTAACCCAAGCCTTTTATACCCACATGACAATCTCCTCTTTAGTCCTTCATCAATTTGCATGTCACACAAATGCCACTAGCCTTTATGCATGTTAGACTTTAACCCCTCCACTAATTCTTTTTCAAACATTAACCTATCCATTTAAGCATTCTTTCAATTTAACCTTGAATTAAATGCTTCTCTACACAATTGGCCACCAAAATGCCAAAAATACCAATTAACCCCAAATTAATACCTTTATCCTCAATTGCATCCTTAATTAACATTAAACCATACTCTTTTATTATATCTTCATGCAATTAACATAATAACATGTTAATTTACCCCCTTACTTAATTACAATAATATGCAAATTAAATTAGGGTCATGTTAGGGGCCTTACAAATATGGTATAGTTATGGACTTTACTACATTGATCTCCCTAAGCCAAAAGGGAAATCAAAAGGTCAAACCTAGGTAATATGCATGATTCAAACAAGTAAAAATAATTTCATTATCTTCAAACTTGTTAGATCTTCATCCGGCCCATCTTGCTCCTTGATAGTGGTCTCCATTTCTATCTCTAATTATAATCTAGTTAATCTAATTACATATTAAAATTTAAAAAGGAAATACAAACCAAAAACAAGTGGCCGGGACATGAAAGTCCTCATTGGGCCGAAACATGATTATGCTCAATCACATTGGGCCTTTGTCCATAACTATCCATCATGCCAATCATACACCCTTATATGCATTTCTAATGCATAAAGTAAAACATATAATGGATTAATAACTTTGTTTTAACTCTTGAAATATACTTTTGAGTTATTTTAATAATGTGATCAAATTAGAAAACTTTTTATATTTTGGGAACTTTTATTTTAGGAAACCTTTTTGCATACATGTGTTCTTACCTTAATTATCAATTCAATTGATTATTAATTAATTAATTAATTAATTAATTAATCATATTAAATAATTAAAAAATTAATTTTGGGCTTAAAACAAAGGGTAGGTTGAAACCCACAAAATTAAACCCTAAGATGTGTTCACACACAAACCAGTTTTGTGTCTATTGGACCATTTGGGTCTTTTGAAATAAGCCAAGCCCACTTCAGCCCTCAAAACCCATTAATAAACTTAAGTATAGTTTATAATATTTAATTTAAATCAACTCCTTGGGCCCACCAAGTCATTCACTAATTTAAACCAAATCCATAAACATAATTAAGCCTATTAAGTGATTTTAATGAATTAAAATTAATTCAATTAATTCAAGGCTCATTTTAATTAATCCAATTAATTCAAAACATATTAATATATTAGATATATCAGTTTAGAAGATTAAAAATGTTCTAAATAAGAACACATGAAGAACACCAATTTATCGAACTTTTCGACTAAACTAGTTTTCATGCAAAACTTGTTCGATTTTAATTTTGTTTGATCCTATGGCTTAATATCACATATTAAACACATAAATTATCATCAAAATAATTTTAGAGTGGATCAATAAAAATTTAATTTAGAACAACCCCTAAACTTTATTGAAAAATAAAAGTCATTCACGCCAAACACAATGATTCTTTTCTCAAAAGAATTATTTTTATTTTTCGTTTTATATATTTGATCACATACATCCAGAAATAAATATTTCTCATTCATGAACAATCAAATCTGATATGTTTAATGTTCATGAAATAATTAACTCAAAAATAAAAACTATTTCGCAAAATATAGAATTATAGATTCATGGCAAAATCAAGTTCTAATACCATGTTGGGAATTATCGGTTACATGTATCTCATACATAAGTGGAATTTAAAAATTTTTAACCAATATATCTGATTTTGCCATGAATTTACAATATACATATTAATGAGAATAAGAAAAATCACCTTTGATTTTTGTTGAACAGTTGATTTTTCTTCTCACCGGGTTGTCGCAAACCACAATGTCCAAAATTGAATACCTCCAATTAGTAATCCACACTAGAGAAGGATTGAATGAACCAACAATAGAGGAATCACAAGGCTGGCCGAATTTCTCTTAATGCTAGCAAGGGGGTGGCGGCTAGGGTTTTTGAGAGAGAGAATTTTTTTTTCTCTTAATTGTTCACTTAACCCTAAAATCCCTATCACTTGAATTTTTATAGTTAGGTTAAAAATCCAACTTCATAATGGGATTGGCCTCTTTAAAATTGCTGGAGAAATTTTAAATGGACTTCTGAAATTATTAATAATTTATTTAGTCTTAATTAAATCCAATTTAAATCCTTTCATAAAAGAGTATGCACAAAACCCACAAACTAGGCCCTTCATGCATACACTTGAATTTAATTACCCAAATGAATTTTAAATTCATCCAAATTAAATATGTAGAATCTATAACACTTATAAAATATATTTAATTTATTTTGGTCCAAGAATTAGGCCTCTAAAGCCTTCTATCAGGGTTTGGCGTGTAACCCTTCCTCTGGAGGGTTTCTGCTCCAAAACCAATCTTCTCGGCCTCTTTTAATTTCTCCAATGGATCTATTAATTATTATATCAGCACTATAATACTTATAGTCCAATAATAATTTATTATGAAATACAATATTTCAATTAGGTCCATTTTACAAAAATATTTCTAAAAAGTTCTGCGAATAATTTTACTTGATCATAATTAATTAAACACTTTAATTAATTATTCTCTTATTCACTTCTCTATTCCCATAATAATATCAAATATTATTATCCTAGTCATTTTACCATTTTATCCTTTTCTCTATATGTGTGTGACCTATTGGGTTCCTGTTCATATTGGCAGTATAATATGTAATTATGAGTTCTATTCAAAACTCACATGATTTAAACTTCTTTAAATTATTTTATCAATCCCTATTGATATTTATGATACACTATTATACAAGTCATGATTGACCTCTAGCTAGGCATCATGACTACCCAAATGTCAGGAAAGTCAAGTGGTTTGACTATACCCTTCCAATAAAATAGTTACCGTGCAATTACTCCTTTCACCACTCTTATCTCGATTAGATTCTGAGTATGGATTTCTGTCAACTCATATAAATCTAATTATGTATATTTTATTAGTTTATCCATTGTTTCCAAAATGCTGTTCATGGATCCCTATCCATCTTGGCATATTACTCTGGCCAGAGGTTCTCTGAAAAAGGCAATTATAAAATCATACGAGATAACTTCCCTTAATAAATCTGGGATGATGAATCCTTTGTCAATCACTCAACTATCTTCAAGTAGGTCATAATATACCCAACTTCCTAACTATGTTCACCCCTAGTTGGAAGTAATCAATTATGGAGTCAAAGTATACCACTTGCTACTTAAGATAACTTTGATGATCTCAAGTCTAAGATACTTGCACAACCGCTGTGAAGAGATTCCTTACTGACATAAATTTAATATCTATGTGAGGATTCTTTTTGCAACTCTTCAATGAACTTGTTCTTCTAACAAGTATCCATATCTTAGCTTTGATTATCTTCCATAATCACCGTTGTGAGAACCACTGCTTGAACCATTCAAGAAACATAACATGTACTAGTCTTTCCGAATTAACAAAGTCCTATATGGTTAATTCTATGACTAGGGATATTTAGATATTAACACATTTGCATGTAATAGACATCTCACATCATGAACACTTTCATGATGTCCTTTGCACTGTGTTTATAATATCTAGGACTTCATTTATTAATTTAAGATTTACAAACTCATGTATTTAAATATAGCATTAATAAATGAATGATGCCTTTTATTAAGAATATGAGTACATACATATGAAATAAATCCCTATTACATGGGCTCTAGGACATACTCTCTAACAGCAAACACTACGTGCAAAGCATTAAATATGCTTAGTTGTGATTATAAATCGAAGCATTTTTTAGACAAGTATAATTGCATTAATTATGCAAAATTCATTAAATTTCTATCAAAAATATAATTGTCAATGTTCTTAACATGTCAATATAAATTAATACCATTGCTTTGGTAAACTTTTCAATTTAGTCCTTACTTTTACATTTAATTACAAAATTAACCTTTTTACACTTTAATTTCAAAATTGCCACTAGTTTACTTATTTTCAATTTCACATTTAATTATTGGTTTACAAAATTACCAATTAGTTCTTATTTTATTTTTTCATGCAAAATTATATTTTAGTCCCTTCACTTCACAAAAGTTCATTTTTTGGCTATTTATACACTAAATTACCATTTTACCTTTTTCAGTCATTACTTTATCATTTTTACTCATTAATCTCAATATTTGGAAAAATTACCGTTTTATCCCTAAACTTTTTATTTCTTTTCAATTAGGTCCTTTTTCATTTTAAACTTCATTTTTACTTTTCTTTTTGTATTTTTCACTCATTTTTACATTTATGCCTCTAGTATAATCTCGATAGAAATTCTCAAATCGCATATACAAGATGTGAAACCCTACAGATTCACAATACAGATTGAAAAATGACCCTAAAGGATCATATCTCAATGAATAAAATGCAAAACAAAACAGATACTATGGAAGATGAGTACGATCCTATTATAGCAATGTAAGTCGCCATGACTTGCATCGCAGTATAGGTATCCCTATGACTAGCCAATTATATCGTGAGCTAGATTTTGACTGTCTGACTATTACTAAGGGCAGCATTTCACTTGTATTCAATTCACTTTTCAGAGTTTTAACATTTTCATTCACTTTATCAGTTCAGTACAACAATCATTCAATTTTTCCTATACTTTTACACAGTTTGAGAATTATTTCATAATAATTCACTATTTTTCACTTAATTAATGAATTATATCTCAATAATTCAACAAATTTACCCATTTCATAATCTAATTTCTTCTAAAAAATATTCAAACAATTTTTATAAACTCTAAAAAAATTTATGGACATAATATTTCATCACTATATTCATTTTATGGCATTAAACACTAAAATTACACAAACTATACTTTGATTTCCCTTAGGGTACCATTTGACCATAAAGGATTGTCCACATTACACAATCTTTTAAATAAAATTAAGCATTCTAATAGCCATATTCAAGGTCATAAATCATTAATCTAATCTCAATTTCAATTATATATACATTTCTTATAGGTTTGTTTAAGTTCCATAAAGCAAAATCATACCAATTCAAGGAAAATAGATGGATTTAATAGCTACTAACATTTTTCACTAGCTTTAGCTCCTCTAAGCTTTCTTTTTCTTGCGTTTGACCTTAGATTATTGTCCTTCACTTGGAGAACCTATCATGACCGAATTCTTTATGAAAAAGACATAATTTTTTTCATCTCTAATGCTTAAATTAACCATATAAATAAACTCTAGGCCCCTAAAAACACTTGTAGGCACCCTTAAATAAAATTAAAATCTTGATTTTTACTTACCTTAATTTGATACCCTATAATTTTTTACTTGATTTCTCCTATTTTTCTTTCTCTAATCAATGAATAAAGGCTTAAAAAATCTTCTAGAGAGGTAGAACTCCACTTAAGATGCTTGAATTTGGGTGAGAAAGAGAGAGAAAGCTTGAAGAAATGGAGAGGAAGAGCTATGGTGGTTCGGCCATGAAGGAAAAAGAAAAAGGCTGATGGAGATAAAGATGAGACACCTAAAATATCTCCATTTTCCTTTTATATATGGGTTTAAGTGGGTTAGGATTTGGTTCAACCAAAGGCCTACTCACTTAAGGTCAAATTTCCCCTATTTGGCTCACTATGCCATTTTGCTATAATTCTCTCACTTTCTAAATCCAAATCAATCCAATTTTAATTCCATCATTCTTATCATGTTTAAAATAAGCTGTATACAAAATTTTAACCCAATCGGAGTTCATTCCTGGTTCGATTCAATCAGATCGATTTGATTCAATAATTATCGATGTCACCGAAAAATTAACTTTTTACAGCCAAAATATTCTACACATCATTTTAAGCATGTCTGCAATTTCTAGACTTCATTTGTTATTTTAAAGGCTCGACCAAATCTAAATCAACCTAATTAATCTTTGAACTGAATCGCTTCGTTTTTCGTATTTTTGACTTTTGGAGGCCTATTGACCTCGATTTCACTTCAAATTTCAACCCCAAACTAACCGTGATCAATTTTTGATATTCAAATAAATTTTTTTCACCTCCGAATATACTTTTCACCGTGATCGATCCGGTATTCAGGCCATTACAATTCTCCCCTACTAAAAGAAATTTTATCCTCAAAATTTACCTATATTGAAGAGCAAAGGATACTATCATCTCATTGCAGCTTCTGGCTCACGTCTAGCTTCATTTACGTTGTGATGGTGCCAAAGCAACTTCACTAGTGAAACCTGCTTGTTCCTGAGCTGTCTGATCTGTCTAGCTAGGATCTTCACTAGTCTCTCTTTATAGGTCATATCGACTAGCACTTGAATTTCTTTTGGTGTGATCACATGGCTAGGATCAGATATGTACCTTCGGAGCATCGACATGTAAAACACAATATACATCTTTTCTAACTCCGATGGCAACTTTAACTGGTAAGTTGCATGACCCATTCGCTGAAGTATCTCATAAGAGCCAATAAATCTTGGACTTAGGTTGCCCTTCTTGCCAAATCTTAAAACTTTTTTCCATGGAGATACCTTTAGGAAAACTCTATCTCCAACCTGAAACTTTATGTCTTTTCTTTTCAGGTCTGTGTAAGATTTTTGGAGATCCAAAACTTCCTTCAATCTACCTTTAATAACTTAAACTTTCTCTTCTGAGTTATGGATCAAGTCAGACCCTACAAACTTCTTTTCTCTCATTTCTGTCCAACACAAAGGAGTTCTACGTTTTCTTCCATACAGTGCCTCAAAAGGAGCCATCTTTATGCTGGAATGGTAGCTATTGTTGTTGGCAAACTCTGCTAAAGATAAGTATTTCTTCCAACTACTACCAAACTTGAGTACACAGGATCATAACATATCTTCTAATATCTGAATCACCCACTCTGATTGACTGACCATCTATTTGAGGGTGAAATACTATACTGAAGTGAAGCCTTGCACCCAGAGCTTCCTACAAACTTTTTTTCAAAAATGAAAAGTAAATCTAAGATCCCTATAAAAAATAATGGATGATGGCACTCCATGCAATCTCACTACTTCATTAATGTTGATCTTTGGTGAGTTTATCAATGATCACCCATATACCATTATATTTCTTTTAAGTTACAGGCAATCCAGTAGCAAAATCCATAGTCACTCTATCCCATTTCCACTCCAGCATTAAGATGGGGTGAAGCAATCCTGAGGGAACCTGGTGATTTGCTTTCACTTGCTGACATATTAGGAATTTACCAACAAATTTTGTTACATCCCGCTTCATTTCTGGCCACCAATAATAAGCTTTCAAATCCTGGTACATCTTGTTACCTTCAGGATACATGACATAACTACTATGGTGAGCTTCGATAAAGATGCTTTTCTTTAGTTCCTCCTGATCTAAAATATAGAGTCATTTCTTATAGTAGAGGCTTCCATCGTCATTCAAGAAATTTCCACCAACACTACTACCCTTAAGCTTGTTCATAGTGGTTATCGATCGGTCATCTTACTTCTGGGTTAATTTCACCTGATGCACAAAGTCAAGCTTCACTTGCATTTCAGCTAATAATACTCCATCTGGTGCCAAACTCAAATTGACATTCATAACCGAAAGAGGTGCAAACACTATCATCAGTCAATTACACTTATTAATCACTTAAATACATTCATTTATAATCATTTACATTACCTGACATGAATTTCCTACTGAGTGCATCAGCCACTACATTAGCTTTTCTTGAATGGTAGTCGATAAAGCAATCATAATCTTTGATCAACTCCAACCAACGTCTTTATCTAAGGTTGAGCTCCCTCTGAGTGAGCAAGTGTTTCAAAATTTTATGATCTGAATAGTGTAGCATTTCTCTCCATATAGATAGTACCTCCAAATATTCAAAGTAAAAACAATAGTTGCTAGCTCCAGATCATGAGTAGGATAATTTTTCTCATGAGTCTTAAGTTATCGGAAGGCATAATCAATCACCTTGCATTCCTGTATGAATACACAGCCTAAACCATTTATGATGACATCACTGTAGATCATAAAATCCTTGCCTAACTCAGGTTGTGTAGGAATAAGAGCTTATGTTACAATACCTTTAAGCTTCTCAAAACATTATTGGCATCTATCAGTCCATACAAACTTACTATGCTTTTACAGTAGTCAAGTCAAAGGAACTGCCATAGTGGAGAAACCCTTTATAAATGTCCTATAATACCCGACTAAACCCAGAAAACTCATAACTTCTATAACATTTTTAGGTGGCTTCCCCTAAAGCATGGCTTTAATCTTTGAAGGATCCACCTTTATGCTTCCTGCAAATACTACATGACCTAAAAAGGATACTTCATTTAGCCAAAAATAACATTTGTTGAACTTGGCATATAATTGCTTTTCCCTCAAGGTCTGTAGAACGATCCTTGGATGCTTGTCATGCTCTTCCGATGTCTTGGAATACACCAGATGTCATCAATAAAAATCACCACGAACTGATCAAAATAAGGATGAAAGACCCTATTCATTAAGTCCATAAAGGCAGCTAATGCATTTGTAAGCCTAAATGGCATGACCAAGAACTCATAATAGTTATATCTGGTGCAAAAAGAAGTCTTGGGTACATATGTTTCTTTCACTGCCATCTGATAATAGCCTAATCTCAGGTCAATCTTTGAAAATACCTCCGTTCCCTTTAGCTGATCAAACAAATCTTCAATGTGAAGAATGGGGTATTTGTTCTTAATGGTCACCCTATTAAGAAGTCTGTAGTCAATGCACAATCGAAGTGTCCCATCCTTATTCTTCATAAACGTGATTGGCACTCCCCAAGGAGAGATATTGGGTCTAATAAATCCCTTATCAAGTAATTCTTATAGCTGAATTTTCAATTCTTTCAATTCTATAGGTGCCATTCTATAAGAGCAATGGAGATTGGAGCTGTACCTAGAGCAACATCAATGGAGAATTCTACTTCCCTATCAGTTGGTAAGCCTAGCAATTCATTAGGGAATACATCAAAGAACTCTCTAACAATAGGCACTTTTCATACTTTTGGACTTTCTCTTTTTGCCTCCACTTCATAACACAAGTAAGTTATGTACCATTTTCTGATCAATCTTTTAGCAGCTATAGCAGAAATCATATTAGATAAGAATTCGGTTCTCACACCTACAACTGTGATCTCTTAATCCCACAAGCTTTAAAGTAACTCTCTTTCTTTTGTAGTCCACTGTCACTTGGTGGACGGATAACCAATCTATCCCTAAAATCACATTGAATTCATGGAATGGCAGTTCGATCAAGTTTGCTAGGAACATATGATCATGGGCACTAATAAGGCACTTTATGTATACTTTGTTCACCATTACACTATGCCCCAGAGGATTACTCACCAAGATATCCTAGTCTAAGCATACATCTCTCATCCTTTTACCATGTGCCAAATTAGTGCTAACATAGGAATGAGTAGAACCAAGATCTATCAATGAATGCACTGAATAAGATAATAACAAGAATTTACCAACTATCACATCAGGAGCATCTTCATCTTCTCTGGCCCTGACTGCATAGGTCTGCCCTGTAGCACGTCTTTGTCCTTGAGATGACTGCCTAGTTGGTCTAGATGCTCAAGTGATGGGGGCAACTTCCCTACCACAACCTCTTACAGAAGACCCAGTAACTGGTGCTGGTGATGTGGCTAAAATAGTCTACCCTACAGGATAATATCTGATCTGATGGTCTCTCGAACAACACCTGAAGCAAGCTCTAGTCAAATACCTACACTCCCCAAGATGGACTTTACCAAAATGGTCATAGGTCACTGTTACCCCACTATATCTATCTTGGAATGTACTGGCTGATGATGCAACTGGTGCCCTACCATGGGGTACACCACCCTGACCTCGCCCTACAGTAGTTGGTGGATGGCCCTGAGGTGCTAGAGATCCCTTGGACTTCTTACCCTGACCTCCCTTGCCATTGGACTGTCCCTGCTTTCTTTTCTGCTGAAACTGAAACTTTCTATCAACTTTTTCTATCTATATGGCATCTAACTTAATAGTAGCCTTAACCATAGTCCTTAAATTAGGGTATCTCTAGGTCCTTATAATCTGTCTGAGCTCAATGTGCAGTTCTCTCTCAAATCTCTAACATAATTTTTCTTTTGTGCACTGACTCTCATCCAGATAAGCACTAAATTGCTCAAACTCACGCTTATACTTAGCCACTGACTTATTCCCATGTTTAAGCCTCCAGAAGGCATAATGCATCGTTGTTTTATATTCTAACCCAATATACTTCTTTTCAAACTGTGACACAAAAAATCCCCAATTTAACTGATCCACTAGGGGTATGCCTCCTGACTGAGTCCCACTAAATGAAAGCTGGTTCCTGAAGCATTGCCACTATACTTTCAATTTGTTTTTCTAAATAACTATTAATGATTTCAAACAAACTTTTTATCTTGAATAACCATTCCTCTACCTGAGCAGGTGTTAGTGGGTCATGCCCCTAGAAGTCTTCGACTCCCAATCTTTTTAACTGTTCCAAAATAGGCTTTCTTCTAAGTGGAGCTAGTGGCTATACCTGAGCTACTGCCTATAAAGACTATGTCTGATCTATTTACAAGCTTTTTTGTATGTAGTCAACCATCAAATTGAGAAAATCTAGTTGTGGGGGTGGGGGTGGAGGTGGAACCACTAGTGAAAAAACATGCTGCGATGGGGCCTCATGCTATCCAGTGCCAATAAAAGCCTCACCCTCACCATCCCCCACCTTTCGATCTCAATATGATGACATATTTTTACTATAAAACAAAAGAAGCAACTATACATTAGATCTAAACACTTTTTTACTGACAATTGGCATGCATATACAAATAAACCAATCACTTATACCCACTCCGATCTTAAAACCACTTAAACCGTGGCTCTGATACCATAAAATACAGTACCCTTACTATAATGGTCCTACAAATTTAAGCAATTAAGTTGGAATCTTTTTAAAATCATATATTAAATCTTAATCAATCTATTAATCACATAGTCTTCTCATCACTAAAGATTTCAAATCAAACTTAACGATTAACCTATAACTATCCAATTTACTATTCATTTAAAAAAATTTTAGCAATATGATGTCTTAAAAACTTACCTACCTAACTTGGAAAGCAAACAATTCACAGCCGCTCAAGGGCATAACAATTCATAATATAATATACATACATCCATTTGTATAAAATTCACCCATTCAATCCACTTCCTGTCACTATACATACATACAAATACTGTTCCATTACAAACCAATTCTTTACTTCAAGTTTAACTAAATATATACATGTCAATATAAAAATAACCCCAAAGGACCATGTCTCACAGAACAGAGCAGATACTATGGGAGATCAGTATGATCCTACCATAGCAAAATAAGTCACCATGACTTGCATTGCAGTATAGGTGTCTCTATGGCTAGCCAATTATATCCTGAGCTAAATTTTGACCGTCTAACTATTACTAAGGGCAGCATTTCACTTTTCAGAGTTTTGACATTTTCATTCACTTTTTCAGTTTAGTACAATAGTCATTCAATTTTTCCAATACTTTTGCATAATTTGTGAGTTATTTCACAATAATTTACCATTTTTCACTTAATTAATGAATTATTTCTCAATAATTTAACAAATTTACCCATTTCATAATCTAATTTCTTCTAAAAATATTCAAATAATTTTCATAAATTCTATAAAAATTCATTCACACAATATTTCATCACTATAGTCATTTTATGGCATTAAACACTAAAATTACACAAATTTTACTTTGATTTCCCTTAGGATACCATTTTTCCATAAAGGGTTGTCCACATTATACATTATTTTAAATCAAATTATGCATTCTAATAGCCATATTCAAGGTCCTAAATCATTAATCTAAGCTCAATTTCAATTATATATACATTTCTTATAGGTTTACTTATGTTCTATAAAGAAAAATCATGCCAATTCAAGGCAAATAGAAAGATTTAATAGCCACTACCCTTTCCCACTAGCTTTAGCTCCTCTAAGTTTCGTTCTCCTTGCCTTTGATCTTAGATGATTGTTCTTCACTTGGAGAGCCTATCATGGCTGAATTCTTTATCAAAGAAATACCATTTTTTGATCTCTAATGCTTAAATTAACAATATAAATAAACTTTAGGTACCTAAAAACACTTGTAGGCACCCTTAAACAAAATTAAAATCTTGATTTTCACTTACCTCAATTTGATACCTTATACTTTTTCACTTGATTTCTTCTACTTTTCTTCCTTTAATCAAGGAATAGGGGCTTAAGATGCTTGGATTTAGGTGAGGAAGATAGAGAAAGCTTGAATAAATGGAGAGAAAGAGAGCTATGGTGGGTCAGCCATGAAGGAAGAAGAAAAGGGATGATGGAGATAAAGATGAGATACCAAAAATATGTCCATTTTCCTTTTATATATGGGCCTAAGTGGATTAGGTTTTGGTTCAACCAAAGGCCCACTCACTTAAGGCCCAATCCCCTTTTTTAGCCCACTATGATATTTTTCTATAATTCTCATACTTTCCAAATCAATTCAATTTTAATTCCATCAGTCTTATCATATTTAAAATAGGCTGTATACAAAATTTTAGCCCAATCAGAGTTTGTTAGTGGTTCGATTCAATCAGATTGATCCGATTCAATAATTGCCAGTGTCACCAAAAAATTAACTTTTTATAGCTAAAATATTTTACACATCATTTTAGGTATATCTACAATTTCTAGCAATTTTTAGATCTCATTTGCTATTTTTAAAGGTTTGATCAAAATTAGATCAACCTAGTTAACTTTTGAATCGAATCGCTTCGTTTTTTGTATTTTTAACTTTTGGAGGCCTATTTGATTTCGATTTCACTTCAAATTTCAATTTCAGACTAACCGTGATCAATATTTTCCAATATTCAAATAAAATATTATTCACCTCCGGGTGTACTTTTCATTCCAGAAGCACTGTTCACTTTCGAAAAATACTATTCACGACTGATCTGATGTTCAGATCATTTACAAAGACAAAAAAGTTCAAGATAAATCGTAATTCAAGATCAAAAATTTAAAATAAGTAGTTAAAGTATATATACTGTTAAAATAATTTCATAAAGACAAAATAATGATTAAATGATGATATAATGATATGTGTATATATGTATTAGAAATAAATTGACAGGCTAATATAAGGGAAATGAGATGATTATAGCAAATTAAAATTGAAATGAAGTTTGAAAGAAATAAGGATAGTGATTGGATAAAAAATCAATAAAAGTAAATAAGTCACTAAAAATATGACTAAGATCTAACATAGTAAATTTAGATTTAAGAAAAGTAAAAGAAGTGGAATTAAGACAATAAGTGTGAATTAGATAGAAACAAAATTTTAATTATATATACACATGTGTGAAAATTATTAGTTGGATATCCACCACTAGATATTTTATACTTAGCACGTAGTTATTTATCTACACTCAGGTGTTTTGAAGGTTGTAGATAAGAATTCAAAGGGACAGGCATTGGTCACGAAAGAGATAATGCAATAAAGGAGATAATATTGCTTTTTCCATGTGGTATGTATATGTAGGATTGGATTTTGAGTTTGTATCTTAGTAAATTTATATGTAAATTATATCGTGATAAATGTCATATAAGGGTGTTATACTCTGCTATTGTCTCACCACCTCCTCTCTTCCATTTGTTGCCGATGAAAGGAGTGAAGCCGAAGGTTAAATTAATTTTTGCAAACTCGATAATTATACTATCGATCTGCAATTGAAATTTAGTTAATTTTTTTAGTTTGATATCTGCAATTTAGGCTTTTGTCTATTTATTTATTTTTAGATTTCTGCAATTTAGGTTTTTATTTTTTTAAAGAAAAAAAATTTTAAATTTTGTTTTGCTAATAATACTTTTAATTTTACATTGTTCATTTGGGCAATTGATCATAAAAGTATCAAGAATTCAATTTTTTCACTGCCGGGATTTAAGCTGGGTATATTAGAGAAAATTGACTAAAGTTTTGATTTTGGATGAAATTGCAATATAAATTTAAGAAAACCTCCAAATGTACTTGAGAGTTGAGTTTGATTTTGAATGTTAATGGAAGCAAGATATTGTATATCCTCGAGGCTTATGGTAAGACACTTGGCTATTTCTGACATTGTTTAGTCCGTTTCCATGGTGTGGAAATCATGTGTTTTGTTAAGGAGAAACACAATAGGAATAGATCAAACGAGTGTAAATTGTTTTCATTTCTTTCCACATATCCTGCTTTTAAGGGATCATGTCAATTTGGCCATTGCAAAATCTATTTTGCAGTCTAATAGAAAAGCAAAACCATTTTCAATAAAAATGATTTCTTTATTTTGAAATGAATTGAATATATACTTGCTGTTAGTAAAAAAATAAATCAAATTTAAACCCAGTTATACACAGTTTTGTTGAATTTAATTTATAGTTTTTTATTGATACTTTTTTTTTCAATATTCATCTTTTTAGGTCTTGCCCCTGAGATTCTCGATGATTTGTATCATCTCATCAAGAAGGCTGTTGCAATTAGAAAGCATTTAGAGAGGATTAGGAAGGATAAGGATTCCAAGTTCCAATTGATCCTTGTTGAGAGCAAGATTCATATTTAATTTTAGATTTGTTAATAATTAAAATTTATATTAATTTAATTTGTGATTGATTTTAGATTTTTTATTTATTCAATGTTGTATTTAAAAACAAAAAAAAATATATTAATTCATATTTAAAAAATCTAAATTCAATACAAATCAAATTAATATAAATTTTAAAAATTGACAAAAATAAAATTAAATATAATTTGAAACTAAATTATATAAATATACTTATATTTATTTTGGGATGGAGATTGTGCCCTAAAGGAAAAAAATTTCAGGAATTTTTCACCCCATTCGGGGTAATTCCCTATCGGGAATGGGCATTCCTCGCCCTATGATCATCCCTATACACTAGTATTATATTTCTACCCAAACTCTATTTGTTGATTTTTTTCATTAAATATTTGTGCTTGAGAATATGTTCGTTGTAAGTTATTGTAGACACATAATAAGATACAAAATAATACATCATTGTTGTTGCTGTCACCAACTCACCTAAGTTGGCTGAAGGTAAGGGTAAGCAGAAAAAATAAAAAATATGATTAAATGTAAAACTAATTTAAAATCAAACCGATTTTTTTATTAACCAATTCGATATATTCGATTACAATTTTTAATTTTTATATTTTCGATTTTTGGTTACGGTTTCGATTTTTTAGTATCAATTAACTGGCTCATATATATAATATTTTCATTTTTATGCTTTAAAAATTTTTCTTTTTTTTCTTATTTTTATTTAAAATTTACATAAAATAATACTTTAAAGTGCATTTAAATTATATTTTTATTTTATTTTTTTGTATTTTTCATAAAATTTATATAATACTTTAAACTAAATTTATATAAAATAATCGATTAACTTTTATATATGTTATTTTATATCATATATTGTGTTCATATTTTATTTAATAGCAATAATTAGATTTTCTTATGTTTTAGACTCTATATTTTAACATTTAATATTATGCAAATTTTTCTTTAACTTAGAATTAAGCATGCTTATTTCTAACAAATATCAAATTCATTTTATAATATTACCTTTTAATTTGTTAAACATGAATTTTTGTCAGTAAATTATATTTATTTTGTGATTTTTATTTTAAATTATTTTGCATATTTTAAATTGAATAGAATTTTACCTAATTTTCATTATAATTTTATGTTATAAATATTAGTGGTTAACTAAAAAATATTGGTTAATCATACTAAAAAATTTGAAACTGATGAACTGAATGTAGTGGAATGATTAATAATTAATAATTTTAAAAATCTGATATTAATGGACTGATTAATTTTTTTACTCATAAATTGGTTAACCGGTCCATTCTCACCCTAGCCAGTGATATTGGATCCATTCTTCTCTCTTTCTCTTTTCCACTAATGGGTGGAGATTTATGGTTAAGAAAATAGGTTTTTTTGAGTTGTTATTTTAATTGTGTTATTGGATGAAAAATTTGTTGAAGGAGGAGGAATTTTTGAATTTTGATTTTCTTCAAAGTGAAGAGAATTCCTTGTCATTTGAGGTTTAGTAAAGGTTTTTAATTTTCTTTTCTCCCATAAATATTCTATTTTTTTCCAAAATTCATAGTTTTTACAAGTGAACAGAATTTTTAGCTTCATGGCAATGATGAGTTAACACACTTGTTATAGGTTTATTTAAACCATCACATGTGACGGATATTGTTTAATTATATTTAGATTCTAATTCGATTGGACTTGGTGTTATTTTGGGATTTGTAATTGAAGCCCACATTTTTATTGGGTTTTAATCAGATGAGGCCCAAGTAATTATTGAACTTAATTAATTATTAGTCCATGTGTAATTAATGGATAATTAACTTTTATCTGGGGAAAGTGCTTAAGGAAGTGGTTGAAATGATGGATTATATGAGTAATGTGGGTAGATGAATAAAGGCATGATCATGAACAAAACTGGAGAAAGAAACAAAATCAAAGACATGATTCATTCTACACAATACTGCAAATGACTTGCTCTTAGTTTTTTTCCTTAAAATTTTTTCATTGTTTAGATTAGATTAGCCTTATAATTTAGTTTTTGATTAAAAATAATGAAACCCAATTTTATTAATATAATAACAATTTCGTTTTACTGCAATTTTAAAACCTTTTTGAGCTTTCTGCTGAAATAATAGTTTAGGAAAACCCATACACTCTGATAGAAGTTAGATACATGTGCATTACTTAGTTTGAAAATACTTTAATTATCTGGCATGCTTGCAATCACATGCACGTATTATTTGATTCGTAAAAAACGAATGAACACATAGTAACACTCATGCATGCCTATCTTTTCTCTTTTCTTCTATTTCATTCTATGCTAGTAATTTTTTAAGCTTTGTTTGGTGTAATGGAAGTTCCACTAATGAAGAAAATATGAAAAAAATACATAGAATAGAAGAAAAATGAAGTTTATTTCTTTGTTTGTGTTCGAATTTAATTGGGAAGGAAATCTAATATCTGTTATAAAAAAAATTATCGAAATTATTATTTGACATTTATGCCCTATCACATAAAAGTAAAAGAAGATCTAAATTTAAATTTCATAAAAATCTCTATTTCTAATATATTTTGAGATTAAGAAAATAGCTAGTTAAAAATGGAGGTCAAAAGAAAAAGATGAATAGTATAAGAGATTTTTTTTAGTATTAAAAGGCAGAAGAATCTACAACAGAAGAACAATGTGAGAAATTTAATAACTTTTGAGTTTAAAAATTATCTGAAACTAAATGTTAATTAAAAATGGAGATGAATGAAGAAAAAGATAAATTGTAAAAATATTTCATTAAATTTCATTCATTAGCTGTTCATTTTCCATTGTTTCATTTTGATACTTGCATTTTAACCAAATGGTTGCCACCGTGAGGTACCTGAATTCTCTGAAATTGAACACAAAACATCACCAAATTACATCAAAAGTGCATAAAAGATGGAATTAAGCTATTAAAGGCAGAAGAATTTTGAAAGCAACTAAGAATGAAATAGCAAACACAAAAATTGTTAGAGAGTATGCCCTAGAGCCCATGTAAAAGGGATGTATTTCATATGTATGAATTCATATTCTTAATAAAAGGAATCATTCATTTATTAAAGCTATGTTTAAATACATGAGTTTGTAAATCTTAAATTAATAAATGAAGTCCTAGATATTATAAACACAGTGCAAAGGCAATCATGAAAGTGTTCATGATATGAGATGTTTATTGTATACAAATGTGTTAATATCTAAATATCCCTAGTCATAAAATTAACAAGACAAGACATTGTTAATTCGGACAGACTAGCACATATTATGCTTCTTGAATGGTTTAAGCAGTGGTTCTCATAACTGTGGTTATGGAAGATAATCAAAGCTAATATGTGGATGCTTGTTAGAAGAACAAGTTCATTGGAGACCTGTAAAAAGAATCCTCACATGGATATTAAATCTATGTCAGTGAGGAATCTCTTCATAGCGGTTGTGCAAGTATCCTTAGACTTGAGATCACCAAAGTTATCTTAAGTAGCAAGTGATATACTTTGACTCCATAACTGATTACTTCCAATTGGAGGTGAACCTAGTTAGGAGGTTGGGTATATCATGACCTACTTGAACATAGTTGAGTGATTGATAAAGGATTCACCATCCCAGATTTATTAAGGGAAGTTATCTTACATGATACTATAATTACCTTATTCAGAGAATCTCTGGCCATAGTAATATGCCAAGATGGATAGAGATCCATGAAGGGCATTTTGGGAACAATGGTTAAATTAATAGAACATACATAATTAGATTTATATGAGTTGACAGAAATCCATACTTAGAATCTAATTGAGATAAGAGTGGTGAAAGGAGTAAGTGCACGGTAACTGTTTCTATGGAAGGGTATAGTCAAACCACTTGACTTTCCTGACATTTGGGTAGTCATGATGCCTAGCTAGAGGCAGCTCATGACTTGTATAATAGTGTATCATAAATATCAATAGGGATTGATAAAATGATTTAAAGAAGTTTAAATCATATGAGTTTTGAATAGAACTCACAATTACATATTATACTGCCAATATGGACAGGAACCCAATAGGTCACACACATATAGAGAAAAAAATAAAATGGTAAAATAACAAGGATAATAATATTTGATATTATTATGGGAATAGAGAAGTGAATAAGAGAATAGTTAATTAAAGAGTTTAATTAATTATGATAAAGTAAAATTGTTCCCATAACTTTTTAGAAATATTTTGTAAAATGGACCTAATTCAAATATTGTATTTCATAATTAATTATTATTGGAATATAAGTGTTATAGGGCTGATATAATAATTAATAGATCTATTAAAGAAATTAAAAGAGGCCTAAAAGAATGGCTTTGGCGGAGAAACCCTCCAGAGGAAGGGTTACATGCCAACTATAGACAGAAGTCCTTAGAGGCCTAATTCTTGGACAAAAATAAAATAAATATATTTCATAAGTGTTATGGAGCCTAGATATTTAATTTGGATGGATTTGGAATTCATTTGGGTCATTAAATCCAAGTGTATGCACAAAGGGCCTAGTTTGTGGGTTTTGTGCATAATCTTTTGTGAAAGGACTTAAATTGGATTTAATTGAGCCCAAATAAATTATTAATAATTTCAGAAGCTCATTTAATATTTCTCCAGAAATTTTAAAGAGCCCAATCCTATTATGAAGTTGGATTTTTAACCTAACTATAAAAATCCAAGTGATAGGGTTTTAGGGTAACAAGGCGAAAAATTAAGAGAAAAGTTTTTCTCTCATTCTCTAAACCCTAGCCACCACTTTCCCCTTGCTAGCATCATGGGATTTCTGCCAGCCTTGTATTTTCCCTTTGTTGGTTCATTCGATCATTCTCTAGTGTGGATTACTCATTGGAGGTGTTCAATTTTGGACACTCTGGTTTGCGACAACTCAGTGAGAAGGAAAATCAACTGTTCAACAAAAATCAAAGGTGATTTTTCTTATTCTCATTAATATGTATATTGTAAATTCATGGCAAGATCAAATCTATTGGTTAAAAATTTTATATTCCATTTATGTATGAGATGCATGTAACCGATAATTCCCGAAAAAAAAAACTTGATTGAAAATGAATAAAAACTTAAGTACTGAATTAGAGTTATCAAAATACACCATGCTTAGACTTTGCTCAGCCTTGAGCAAATGAATTATCCACATTCATAAATATTCAAACTCAAACCCAGAACATAAAAGTTCAAAGAAACCAAAATAGCACTTAGCAGAAGACACTTAAAGAAAAATTTAACTAAAGAGACTCAGACTATACTTTATTAATCGTTTTCTTTGTGCGTATTGCTAGTAAAAATAATTTTATCACTTTTCAAAACAAAAAATACTAGTGTACCCTAGCATTCAAGCAAAAGGAAGGATGAGCAAAAGCTTTTGCATAATGGTTTCGCGCTTGAAACTCATGATAGCCATAAGCCTCTCTTTTAGCATTGGAACCACATGGATCATCTCCACTAAACAACTCAAGGTAAGAACATGATCTCTAGGTTTTACTTTAAGGTTGTAATGAAAGGTTAGGGTATTAGCTTCACTCAGCCATACTACCTAGAACTTCCACCTAACTCTCTAAAATTGATAACCTTTCTCAGTAATTGATACTATCACTAGCAATCAATGACAGATGAATCTCATAATTCACTAACCATACATAAAATATGTAAAAATTAACATTACTATATTCTTGATAATAAAAGAAGCTATTTGAGATGCTAGGAACTATTTAACGAACCAATATGAGACTTAATTGAATTATTGGTACCTTATATTTTATTCATGTAAGTACGATAAGTAGGGGTATAAATTCTAATTTAAGAACATGATGTAACCGAAATTCAATAAAAATAATTATTGTGGGCTCATAATCAAGATGGTGAAATGTGATTGTAAGGGTATTTGAGCTTAATAACATATTAGGTTGAAAATTTAATTCCTTATACACTAAACTAACTGGCCAATGACTACGAATGTTTTACATCTAATGAATTAGAAGGCTAATTGAGATATAAAATTTCAAAGTTATACACACACACACACACACACACACACACACACACGTTTAGACTTAAAATAGGAGGTACCCTTTTATGAACTAATTGAGAAACATGAGAAATTAAAGAAATGCCCTTAAAGATTGGGTAGATATACGACTCAAAGATGCAAGCAGCAAATTGGCTTAACTTTGGTGTGTTAACAAAGTATAAAGTTTATTTAAGTGGATTTCAATTCAGTGGGATAGTTTAATATTATTTATTTGGCTTAGTTATAAGATCTAAAAGATGTCATTTCTTCAATTGTGAGAATGTGCTCCGTTCTTGCTTGGCAATATCTTATTATTGTGGTCATAACAAAACCATTGTCATCATGACCTATTACAATTTAGAATAGACGTGAAATCAGAAGCACCTCAAGGTCACAACAAATTCATTGTCATTGTGAGGTATTAAAGTTTTGAGGTAGAATCGAATCAATTAGTACCTCACGGTCACAAGAATTTGGTTGTGATCTTGACCCCTGCAGTCCAGTATAGTTAACATACACCTCATGATCATAAGGATTTGGTTGTGACCGTGACCCTTTCAAGACTATAAATTGCAAAATTTCTGTTTGGCAAAAGGACTTTCATTTTTAGATATATTTTCTCTTAGATTTCTTTTGTTCTTTATATCTTTAGGTTTTTTTATATTTTCCATAGATTAAATATTTCAATATAGATTAGATTCAGACTCTTTGAAGATTAGATTCAAGCTTTTCAACTTAAGCTTATATTCCATTAGAGATTTGAAGGGGAAGCATATTGGATTCAGCTGGGTTTCATCTCAACAATGATTTTCTAGGTTTATTCTTTCTTCTTTCATTTTGTCTTTCTCTTCTCTTCCTCCCACTTCCATCGAAACAAACTTAGTGTTATTCTTTATCAATAATTCTTTACCAAACTGAATCTTTCATGACTAATTTTATTTAATTTCTAGCGTTTATTCTGGTCATTCACCACCGCAACTTAAAAGGTACAACCTTGTCTTTAATTTGTGTTTTGTTTGTCATTAGCAGGTTCTAATTTGTGAAACAATGTTTAGCAATTTTCTTCCCAATTGAAATTTATTTTTTCAATCTTAAATTTTAAAGTTCGCCCATATTTGAAGCTTCAATACTGCCTTTGCTACTTGCTAATGTTCTACGAAATACTTACCCATTAACAGTGTTATTAAAATTGGACCGACTAATAAGACCAGTTTAATCACGAATTGCAAATTGATCTAGTCTGGTGCACTGAGGAAGATAGGATAAAACCGATTGAAGTTGGAAAAATTAGTGAACTAGTGAACTGAATAGAATATGATTTTAGTCCCAAAAGACTACAACTTTTGTCATTTTGTTGAAAAAAAATATAAACATGACTAATTTGGGTATATGGTTTATTTTTTTCCCCTGATTGAGAAAAAGAGAAGGAAGCATCAAGGCTGCAGCTCCATGTTGATTGCCAATATGACTTCATTTCTTATAATACTTACATTATTTTCTCCATGTCCAATGTATTCCTAGATCAAGGCTCAAAATAGATCCTTGATCTAGGCCTAATCCAGGCTCCCCCATGTATAATCCAATCAGACTAAGAAAGCAAAATAAATATGCAACCATCATCTCACTTGACCAGATTGGCTAGCCTAACAAAGCCACTCTCTTTCATGTATTTTGACAAGAGTTAGCTACTTATCACATTTGATACACCTACCCTATTAGACTATCTATAGGCACTCAAGTACCTTGATATATGATGCCAAAACCCACTATAAATAGCCTACAGCTCAAAAGCTCCAGTAATGTCACTTCGAGGCCTTCTTTATCTATATTTTTCTCTCTCTAAAAAGTTCGACTGACTTAAGCATCAGAGCGATTACTTGAACCTAATTAGAATTCTTAAACACAAAATTAAGGTAAATAAATGACATGAAATATATATAGAATACAAGAATGCAAAGAATATATGAATTTAAACATAGGCACTTAAAGATGTATGCATAGATGTATATACATGAGTATGTGTGATTAAAGATGTTTAATTAAGTTATGAATGTATATGTGATTAAATATGTTTAATTAAGTTATGTATACTTATATAAACATTTATATTCTTGAAAACATGTATAGGTATATGTGAATATATATAAGTGAAGATGCACCGATATAATGATGCATAGGCATACACATATATAAATGCTTATAATTATAAGAATATGAACTCATGATTAATTCCACCTTAATCTAACTACATAAAGTGTTTATACATATATCTGTTTGAATTATGCATATTACCTAGGGTTGACCTTTTGATCTCCCTCTTAGCTCAGGGAGGTCAATATAGTAAAGTCCATAACTGTGCCCTGTTTGTATATTTATATTTATGTGATAGCTATAGGATGCATACCAATGTATGCCAACCATGTATGATGAGACTTAATTAAAAAAAATCCCTTAAACTAAAACTAAGGTCTATAAGCCTTCCATTAATTAGAGGAGAACCAAAGTTCTTAATAGTATGGGTTGTTGACCAGAGTCAAGCCCATATTATATTGAATCTGTTCGAATCCAATTAAATGGGTCATCTTAGCTAGCCCATTAGCTTGTTGACCATAGTTAAGGCTAATGTTTCCAGAGGTAAGATTGGGGAATGCATATATGATATACACATATCAAGAGTGGATAACGCAATTATCCAATAGTTATATAGAGCCACAACTAGTATAAAGATACCTATTTTTCAAAGGTATAGAGTTTGATTTGTTGACCACAGTCAAGGTTAAATTTCATATCGAGGATTGGATATTAGCCCACTAAGAAAAGCACTAGGTCTTCTCGAATTTTATAGTGAGAGCTATTGATTTGGAATAAAATAGTGGGAGTAAATAGATTAATTAAAAACATAATTAATGCATGCATATATATGAAAATACTCTAAAACATTTTCTTTATTCACATCAAGGTCATCATCATGAGCTCATTGAACATAAACCTATGTTCAATCTTGGATAACAAGCTAGTTGGAAGCAATTATTCAGACTAGATCAGGCATGTGAGAATTGTTCTCAGGGCTAAAAAGATCCATTATATCTTGGATAATGATCCACCACCTCTTCCATCATGTGATGCCACTGATGAGATCAAGGGTAGTTATCATAAATACATATAGGATAGTGAGGCAATGACATGTGTGATGTTGGGTGCTATGTCCTCAAAGCATCAAAAGCAGTATGATATGACGAATGCTAAAACCATTATTTCACATCTAGAAAAGCTTTATGCTTCTCAAGCTAGAACTGAGTAATATGAGATTGCTCGAGCTCTCTTTAGCTATAAGATGGTAGAGGGCACTTCGATTGCTACTCATGCATTAAAGATGTATAGGTACATTGAGCATTTAGGCAGGCTTTGCTATGTTATGGATAATGATCTATACATAGACTTGATCTTGTACTCGTTGGCTCCAAGTTTTACACCTTTTGTGCTCAACTTCAACATGAACATGATCCAATTATCCATTTATGAGCTAATCAGTATTCTTAAAATAGCTGATGGATCTTTTAAGAAGGATCCAAAGGGTGCTATATTGTCACTTCTAGTAAAGGCAAGAAGCATAAAAAACCCAGGCATAACCTAAGTGTGGTGGGATTTCCAAGAAGAAGGTTTCTAAGAAGGAGAATCCTAAGCAGACTTACTTCCACAGTGGGAAGGATGGCCACTGGAAGCGTAATTGCAAGGCCTATCTAGATTCTCTTAAGGAGAAGAAACAAGCTAATGCTTCAACTTCAGGTAATCATATGATTGAAATTAATACTTATTTTATTACTTATACAAATCTTGGGTATTATATAACGGATGTGGATCTCATTTATGTAATGATCTATAGAGGCTTAAAAGCAGTAAAAGAGTTAGAAAGGCATATATATGTTTATAGTCAACTACTAGACAAAACATCTCAACAATAGTTATGGGAACTTATCATTTGCCTCTTCCAAGTAGATTGATATTGGAGTTAAACAATTGTTATTATGTTCTAGCATTATCTAGGAGTATTATTTCTTTCAATTGTTTATTAAATGTTTATGACATTTCTCTTAAGGACAAAAGTTATTCCATTTTTAAGAACAATATATTTTATGCTAAATCCATCATAGATAATGGTATATGTGTTATTAATCTAAATAAAAAAAAGCATAATGTTACTACCAAAATAATGAAACAAGATAATTTTAGAGAATGAAACAAGGTAATTTTAACACCTTATATTTATGGCATTATCATTTAGGCCATATAAATGAGAAATGCATGGCCAAATTACACAAGTTAGGTGATTTAGGATTATTTAATTATTAATCATTTAATACATGTAAATTTGGTTTATCAGGAAAAATGACTAAAGCAACCTTTACTTGTGAGACCCCTTACATGAACCTAATTGAAATTTTCATGATTTGAGAAGGATTTTATTTGATTAAGATTAAATTAAAAATGAAAAATTAATATAAAGTATGGGACAAGTGATAAATTATTGTGTTATTATATTAATTGCATGAAAATAAAATTTAATGTTATAGTTTAATATTAATCGAGGGTATAATTGAAGTATAAAGTATTACTTTGGGGTAAAATTGTAATTACGAAATCTATAGGGGCAAATGTGAATAAATGAATAATTCAGAGGTCAATTTATAAAAGGGATTACATGGAGTGGTCAATTTAAAAGAAGGATTAAGTGGAGGGGTCAAATTATAACATGCATAAAATTGTGTGTCAGTTGTGTGACATGAAAACACTTAAGGGACCAATAAGGGGATTTTCCCTTGTTATTATATAAGTTAAACATGTGATGAGAGATGGTGTGTGTGAGATGGAAGTGTCGGCAATTTGGAGAGGAAAAACCAGAAAAGCTTTCATCTCTTCTCATTCATAACTTATAAATTATTCAAGCAATCTAAGTGACATTGTATGTTGATTAATCAAGAGCAACTAAGTATACAATTGTAAGGTAATAATCTCAATTGATTGGCATCTTCTTCTTTTCATTTTGTTGAAGTAATGGTTGAGTATGGTGCTGGAGTTTTTGATTAAAATATGATGATTTTTGTGAAGGAGAAGAGGAGGGTAGAAAGAGTAAAGGAAAGGAAATTGCAAGGGATTGAAAACTTAGGAAAATTTGGCCAAGGTATGGGATTAGGGCTACCTTAATGCATGTGAATTTGGTTTTTGCATGTGAATATGGTTGCTAGAACTTGTTGTGATTAAATTGAATTTGTAGTAATTAAAAGAGAGTACAATGTAAGAAATATGCATGAAGGGATGAGATGAATATTCTGACCTAGTGACTGAAAATTTAGTGTAAGTTGTAATATAGATCTCTAATTGTAACAAATCAAATTTTTGTAGTTATATAAGACATTTGCCTACAAAATTAAAGAGGAACCTACCTTCAATTCTGTCTCTAGATATTTTTTATGATTTATTGAATTTAGGAGAACTTCTAATTTCGAATTTTGGACCAGGTTGGGGAAAAATGGAGATATCTATATGTATAATGATCATAATGACATAAGATTAATTCCTATGCAACATAGACTCATAAATACACATTTGGTATGAAGGAAGTAATGCCTAAATTTATTTCTATGTATGTCAAATAATTAGCATGAAATTCATTGAATCTGTTTGTACTGTTGAGGTACATATTTTGGTATTTTAGGTATAAGTATTAGTAAACAAGTTACAATCTTATGCTGTAAAATTTTGGGAAAACTAAATAACTAGGAGCACGTCTTTGATGAAGAAATGTTGGTCTAAATCCCTCTTAATTTTATGCTATGAATTTTTATAAGTGACATCAAACACTATTTTGGTTCTATGAACAGCCTATAGTATTTCCCAAATATCTTGAGCTATAGGTAAGATATTAAGGTGAATTTTGATGATCTGGAAACTAGACACATAGGGAAATTTTATTGTAGAAGATCATTAAGCCTAAAAATGAGAGTTTCAAATTCATTTGTGGCTCACAATTTGAGTCCAGAATGCTAGCCCATGCAGATTTTAAATGTACTTTATCTTATGGTTTTTAATTAATTGAGCTAAATATGTGTTTATGTGATTACAAAATGAATTGGATAGGGCATGTAATATGACTATTACTACGAGATTATATGTATACATATATATTCACATGTGTACATGGGTAAGGACTTGTGATGAATATATCTAACATATATTTGTGATGAAATTTGTGCATGATTCTTTTATGCAATTAATCTTGCATATTCATACTCTAATGATAGAGTGAATTATATTTGAACGTGCACTTATATTGTGAAATAAGAAATACTATGTATGACTATGTTCATGTGTGATGCCTGAATGATAACATAATAAAGTATATTATTATGATGTTATATATATTCATATTCACTAAGGATTATGTAATTGTATACATGATCACATATATACGATATGCTATATTGTAAAGTATTAATAATGAACATTTGAATAGGTATGATTCATTACTTGATTAACATATCATGATTATGCTAATATGAAATATCTAATGATGTTATGTAAAAAGTAATTGTATCATTAAACGAACTTACATATACAGTTATGTCATAGTAACAATAAAGCTATCATATGATTATACATGTGCAAAATGAACACTATAAGTGCAAGCATGATATATGAAAAGAAAGATTAAATAGAGTTTTGTCTGCAATTATAGTTCAATTATGGATAGATAGGCGCCTATAGGGAATTGCAGCTGCCACAGTCGACCTTTTTAGGTCCACAGTATAGTTGATCCTGCTGGATCTTGCACAACCCATTTGGGTTGTTCCTTGAACCCATTTTGGTCCTTGACCGGTCCACCGTAAAGTTGGCCCTGATTGGATCTATAGTTTTGATATCTTCGGATATCTACCATTTTGATACCCTTGGGTATCCATCGATTCCGTTATCTAACTTTAGAACTTAAGCAGGCTAAATTAATAATATAAATGTTTCACAGTTAAGTCACAGTATGATTTGTGCATATGATATATGAATTATCATGTTTAACTGTGGTTTCAGTTACATGTATGGATATTTCTTTATATTATGTACAGATCATTTATAAACTATTTTGTTTCAAATAAGCTGATTTAAATGAAGAGTTATATTGATGCTAAGATATTGTGCTTTGTTTTATATTTATTACTATTATGTAAACTGTATTATTTTCTATTTTTATATATATATTAGATATTTCTGGCGATCACTGTGAGTAGTGGTCTTTCATGTTTACTTTTTCCCACTAAGCTTTATAGCTTAGCGCGAGTTATTTAATCCGTGTAGGTACTGCTGTAAAAGCTTTTGCTTAGGAACGATCTCTGCATCAGGACAGGCCAACACCTAAGTCTTAAAAGTTGATGTAGGATTCTTTCTGGTTATATTTTGGTGCAAGTTCTTTTGTATGTTTAATATGTATAAAAAAGGCTATTAAATATAAATATGTAATATGAAGTAAGTGATGTAATAAGTTTAGTAAATGAATGCTAAAGCATGCATGCATATAATAGCTAAAATGCTTAGTCATAAATATGTTAGGTCAATTGATAAATGTTATGCATGATAAGATATGAAGTTAAGACAGTTATAAGTAACATGAAAATGATGAGTATGTTATAGAATAAGCCATTATGTATACGTAATTAAGAGACTGAAGTTGTGGAAAATACATAATTGGTGCATAGGATATCTATATAAATAGACTATTTGATATGATAAATGTATACAACTTTGGGTTAATAACCTACTATTATGTGATTGAAAGGTATAACATGATACATGATAAAGGCATTAAATTAGGGTGTTTCAATTTGGTATCAGAGCATGGTTTAGCCTATTTTGGGCAGTGTGAGTATATGATCTTTTAATATGAGATAGTGTTGTGTTAGCCTAATGCAGAAGTTCCTGTTTTCTTATAGATTCAAGATGATGAATTCCTCTAGGGATACTATAGAAAAATTGGTTGAAAGTAATTTGCCAATTAGATCAAATCCTCCTAATCCAGTGACTTCATCATCACATCGAAATGAAATTCCTACTATAGTTCCTGGAGAGGCCTTGTTAAAAATTTCTCAGGATATGGCCCAGATTTTGCAAAGAGTGATTATGCCGAAGGCTTCAATATCTAAAATTAGAAAGTATGGGGCATAAGAATTTATGGGCACTAATTTAGAACAATCTGAAGAAGCTAAGTTCTGGTTAGAAAGGCTAGAGAGGATTTTTGATGAAATTAACTGCCCTATAAATCACAAGGTATCTTGTGTTGTGTCCTTACTTCAAGGCATGGCTTATGATTGGTGGAAGCTGATTTTGAGACAACCTCAGTTACCTGACCCACTTACCTGGGAATTCTTTGGGGAGGAGTTCAAAAAGAAATATGTTACTGAGGCTTACAAGGAGGAGAAATTGAAATAGTTTCTGAGTCTGAGACAAAAAGTTTTATCTATGGCTGAATATGAAAAATAATTTAGCCGGTTATGCAAGTATGTTCCTAAGAAAATGTTGACATGAGTATTTAAATGCAGGCACTTTGAAGATGGGCTAAATGATCGAATCAAAGAAAAATTGTTTGGATTTACATCTCTAAATGTGGTAGATTTTAATCAACTGGTTACAACTACTATGAAAATTGAAAAGTATGAAATAGCTAAAAGAGAGAGGGAGCACAAAAGAAGTGGTCCCAGGGGAGGATCATCTGCTGGAAAAAGATTTAGAGGAACTCAAGGAGGTCATCCTGTAGAGTCTATTTTTAGTTCTGCTAATAAAGGAAAGAAAAAAGAATCTTCTGCCAAGTTTAAAAATGAGAAGGAAGTTTCAGGAAGACAGAGTGGGAGTCAAGCACCTGAGTGTTCACATTGTTCCCGGCACCATTGAGGTAATTGCAGGAAACTGGCTGGAGAATACTTTAGATGTGGCAGTGCTGATTATTTTATAGAAAATTATCTTTTAAAATTGGATCAAGGTTTTAAGCAACAGAATAGTAGGGGAGCTTCTAATGTACCCCCATCTGGAAGAGGAAGAGGTAGAGGCAGAGAAAGGGGTGGATCAGCTCATCATGGATCTCAGTCCCTGAATAATTCAGAAACAGTTGATAGACCTTCTACTCAAATGGTTGCTAGACGGGCTTATGCAATATGTTAGAGAGTATGCCCTAGAGCCCATGTAATAGGGATGTTTTTCATATGTATGAAATTTATATTCTTAATAAAAGGCATCATTCATTTATTAATGCTGTGTTTGAATACATGAGATTGTAAATCTTAAATTAATAAATGAAGTCCTAGATATTATAAACACAGTGCAAAGGCAATCATGAAGGTGTTCATGATGTGAGATGTCTATCGCATGCAAATGTGTTAATATCTAAATATCCCTAGTCATAGAATTAACAAGATAGGACATTGTTAATTCGGACAGACTAGCATATGTTATGCTTCTTGAATGGTTCAAGCAATGGTTCTCATAATTGTGATTATGGATGATAATCAAAGCTAACATGTGGATGCTTGTTAGAGGAACAAGTTCATTGGAGACCTGCAAAGAGAATCCTCATATGGATATTAAATCTATGTCAGTGATGAATCTCTTCATAGCGGTTGTGCAAGTATCCTTAGACTTGAGATCACCAAAGTTATCTTAAGTAGCAAGTGGTATACTTTGACTCCATAACTGATTACTTCCAACTGGGAGTGAACATAGTTAGGAGATTGGGTATATCATGACCTACTTGAAGATATTTGAGTGATTGACAAAGGATTCACCATCCCAGATTTAACAAGGGAAGTTATCTCGCACGATTCTATAATTGCCTTGTTCAGAGAATCTCTGGCCAGAGTAATATGCCGAGATGGATGGAGATCCATGAAGGGCATTTTAGGAACAATGGTTAAATTAATAGAACATACATAATTAGATTTATATGAGTTGACAGAAATCCATACT
Source organism: Excoecaria agallocha (assembly GCA_037975025.1). Classification (NCBI taxonomy): domain Eukaryota; kingdom Viridiplantae; phylum Streptophyta; class Magnoliopsida; order Malpighiales; family Euphorbiaceae; genus Excoecaria; species Excoecaria agallocha. The sequence continues at coordinate 98,724,744 of CM075806.1, forward strand.
CAGAATCTAATTGAGATAAGAGTGGTGAAAGGAGTAATTGCACGGTAACTGTTTCTATGGAAGGGTACAGTCAAACCACATGACTTTCCTGACATTTGGGTAGTCATGATGCCTAGCTAGAGGCCAATCATGACTTGTATAATGATGTATCAAAATATCAATAGAGATTTATAAAATGATTTAAAGGAGTTTAAATCATGTGAGTTTTTGAATAGAACTCATAATTACATATTATACTGCCAACATGGACAGGAACCCAATAGGTCACACACATATAGAGAAAAGGGTAAAATGGTAAAATGACAAGGATAATAATATTTGATATTATTACAAAGGTAAAGAGGAGAATATGATAATAATTAATTAAAGAGTTTAATTAATTATGATCAAATAAAATTATCCGCGGAACTTTTGAGAAATGTTCTGTAAATTGGACCTAAATGAAATAATGTATTTCATGATTAATTATTATTGTCTTATAAGTGTTATAAGACTACTATAAGTATTATAGGACTGATATAATAATTAATAGGACCATTGGAGAAATTATAAAGGGCCAAAGGAATGAAGAAGTTGGAGGAAGCCCTCCAAAAGAGGGCTACCGCCAACTCCATACAGAAGGGCTTAGAAGAATTTTTCTTGGACCAAATTAATTTATATATGTTACATAAGTGTTATGGAACTCACATATTTAATTTGGTTGGATTTGGAATCCATTTGGGTATTTAAATCCAATTAGATGCACAAAGGGCCTAGTTTGTGGATTTTGTGCATGGTCTTTTATGAAAAGATTTAATTTGGATTTAATTAAGCCCAAATGATTATAATTAATTCCAGAGGCCCAATTAATAATTCTCCAGCAATTTTAAAGAGCCCAATCTCATTAAGGATTTGGAATTTTAACCTAACTATAAAAGGCCAACTAATGAGAATTAGGGTTAAGTGATTAAAACAAAAGGAAAGTATATTTCTCTTAATTCTCTCTCCCTTTTTGCACCACTTCCATTGCTAGCCTCTTGGATTTCGGTCAGCCCTAGTTGAACACCAATTTGTTGGTTCAATTTACCCCTCTCTAGTGTGGATTACTCATTGGAGTCCTAGTATGGATTGCCTTTGCACTGTGTTTATAATATCTAGGACTTCATTTATTAATTTAAGATTTACAAACTCATGTATTCAAATACAGCATTAATAAATGAATGATGCCTTTTATTAAGAATATAAATTTCATACATATGAAAAACATCCCTATTACATGGGCTCTAAGGCATACTCTCTAACAACATGGTATACCTGTGTTTATAATTTCGGATCGAGATCCAAGGTTTACATCGAGATTTTGGCAGAGTTTACAACAAGCTTTGGGAACACAACTCAAGTACAATATAGCTTTTCATCCTCAAATGGATGGGCAATCCGAAAGGGTTATTCAGATTCTAGAAGATATGATGAGGGGATGTGATTTGGAGTTTTTAGGAAGTTGGGATAAATACGTAGCCTTAATGAAATTTGCTTATAATAATAGCTATCAGAAGAGTATTCAAATGGCACCATATGAGGCTTTACATGGCAGGAAATGTAGAACTCCAGTCTGCTGGACTGAGTTTACTGAATGTAAGTTAATTGGTCCTGACCTTATTAGAGATATAGAGGAAAAAGTTCAAGTTATCAAGCAAAGGCTAAAAGAAGCTAGTGATAGGCAAAAATCATATGCTGACTTGAAAAGAAAAGATATCAAGTACAGGTGGGTGACAAAGTGTTTTTAAAGGTATCTCCCTGGAGATAAGTGCTAAGATTTGGGAAAAAGGGAAAACTTAGTCCAATATTCATTGGTCCGTATGAAATTCTTTAAAGAGTCAGACCAGTGGCTTATAGGTTGGCTCTTTCTATGGAATTAGCTAAGCTTTATGACGTGTTTCATGTGTCTATGCTTCGAAGATATCGCTCTGATGAATCCATAAGTTATAAGTTTAAGATATTCAAGTACAGCCAGATTTCACGTATGATGAGGAACTGAAGAAAATCCTGGCTAGGGAAATCAGGCAATTGAGGAACAAGTAGATCCCTCTGGTTAAAGTACTTTGGCAACATTATGGTGTACAAGAAGTAACTTGGGAGCCAGAGGCAGCCATGAAAAAGCAATATCCTCAATTGTTTAAACCAGGTATGAATTTCGAGGATGAAATTCCTTAAGGGAGAGAGATTTGTGAGACCCCTTACATGACCCTAATTGAAATTTTCATGATTTAAGAAGGATTTTATTTGATTAAGATTAAATTAAAAATGAAAATTTCATATAAAGTATGGGACAAGTGATAAATTATTGTGTTATTATATTAATTGCTTGAAAATAAAATTTAATGTTATAGTTTAATATTAATCGAGGGTATAATTGAAGTATAAAGTATTAATTTGGGGTAAAATTGTAATTACAGCATCTTTAGGGGCAAATGTGAATAAGTGAATAATTGAGAGGTCAATTTATAAAAGAAATTAAATGGAGTGGTCAATTTAAAAGAAGGATTGAGTGGAGGGGTCAAATTATAGCATGCATAAAGGTATGTGTTAGTTGTGTGACATGCAAACTCTTAAGGGACCAATAAGGGGATTTTTCCTTGTAATATAAGTTAAACATGTGATGAGAGATGGTGTGTGTGAGATGGAAGTGTCGGCAATTTGGAGAGGAAAAACCAGAAAAGCTTTCATCTCTTCTAATTCATAACTTATAAATTATTCAAGCAATCTAAGCGACATTGTATGTTGATTAATCAAGAGAAACTAAGTATACAATTGTAAGGTAATAATCTCAATTGATTTGCATCTTCTTCTTCTCCTTCTTCTTTTCATTTTGTTGAAGTAATGGTTGAGTATGGTGGTGGAGTTTTTGATTAAAATATGATGATGTTTGTGAAGGAGAAGAGGAGGGTAGAAAGAGTAAAGGAAAGGAAATTGCAAGGGATTGAAAACTTAGGAAAATTCGGCCAAGGTATGGGATTAGGGCTACCTTAATGCATGTGAATTTGGTTGTTACATGTGAATATGGTTGCTGGAACTTGTTGTGATTAAATTGAATTTGTAGTAATTAAAAGAGAGTACAATGTAAGAAATGTGCATGAAGGGATGAGATGAATATTCTGACCTAGTAACTGAAAATTTAGTGTAAGTTGTAATATAGATCTCTAATTGTAACAAATCAAATTTTTATAGTTATATAAGACATTTTCCTACAAAATTGAAGAAGGAACCTACCTTCAATTTTGTCTCTAGATATTTTTTATGATTTATTGAATTTAGGAGAACTTTTAATTTCGGATTCTGGACCAGGTTGGGGAAAAATGGAGATATCTGTATGTATAATAATCAGAATGACATGAGATTAATTCCTATGCAAAATAGACTCATAAATACACATTTTGTATGAAGGAAGTAATGCCTAATTTTATTTCTAAGTATGTCAAATAATTAGCATGAAATTCATTGAATTTATTTGTACTGTTAAGGTATAGATTTTGGTATTTTGGGCATAAGTATTAGTAAAGAAGTCAAAATCTTATGCTATAAAATTCTGAGTAAACTAGATACTAGGAGCACGTCTTTGATGAAGAAATGTTGGTCTAAATCCCTCTTAATTTTATGCTATGAATTTTTATAAGTGACATCAAACACTATTTTGGTTCTATGAACAGCCTATAGTATTTCCCAAATATCTTGAGCTATAGGTAAGATATTAAGGTGAATTTTGATGATCTGGAAACTAGACACATAGGGAAATTTTATTGTAGAAGATCATTAAGCCTAAAAATGAGAGTTTCAAATTCATTTGTGGCTCACAATTTGAGTCCAGAATGCTAGCCCATGCAGATTTTTAATGTACTTTATCTTATGGTTTTTAATTAATTGAGCTAAATATGTGTTTATGTGATTACAAAATGAATTGGATAGGGCATGTAATATGACTATTACTATGAAATTATATGTATACATATATATTCACACGTGTACATGGGTAAGGACTTGTGATGAATATATCTAACATATATTTGTGATGAAATTTGTGCATGATTGTTTTATGCAATTAATCTTACATATTCATACTCTAATGATAGAGTGAATTATATTTGAACGTGCACTTATATTGTGAAATAAGAAATACTATGTATGACTATGTTCATGTGTGATGCCTGAATGATAACATAATAAAGTATATTATTATAATGTTATATATATTCATATTCATTAGGGATTATGTAATTGTATACATAATCATATATATACGATATGCTATATTGTAAAGTATTAATAATGAACACTTGAATATGTATGATGCATTACTTGATTAACATATCATGATTATGCTAATATGAGATATCTAATGATGGTATGTAAAAAGTAATTGTATCATTAAACGAACTTACATATACAGTTATGTCATAGTAACAATATAGCTATCATATGATTATACATGTGAAAAATGAACACTATAAGTGCAAGCATGATATATGAAAAGAAAGATTAAATAGAATTTTGTCTGCAATTATAGTTCAATTATGGATAGATAGGCGCCTATAGGGAATTGCAGCTGCCACAGTCGACCTTTTTAGGTCCACAGTATAGTTGATCCTGCTGGATCTTGCATAGCCCATTTAGGTTGTTCTTTGAACCCGTTTGGGTCCTTGACCGGTCCACCATACAGTTGGCCTTGATTGGGTCCATAGTTTTGATATCTTCGGATATCCACCGTTTTGATACCCTCAGATATCCACCGATCTCGTTATCCACCTTTAGAACTTAAGCAGGCTAAATTAAAAATATAAATGTTTCACAATTAAATCATAGTATGATTTGTGCATATGATATATGGATTATCATGTTTAACTGTGCTTTCAATTACATGTATTGATATTTATTTATATTATGTACATATCATCTATAAACTTTTTAGTTTCAAATATGCTGATTTAAATGAAGAGTTATATTGTTGCTAAGATATGTGCTTTATTTTATTTTTATTACTATTATGTAAACTGTATTATTTTCTATTTTTATATATATTAGATATTTTTGACGACCACTATGAGCAGCGGTCTTTCATTTTTAGTTTTTCATGGGTTATTTAATCCGTGTAGGTACTGTTGTAAAAGCTTTTGCTCAGGAACGATCTCTACATCAGGACAGGCCAACACTAAGTCGTAGAATTTGATGTAGGATTCTGTTTGGTTATATTTTGGTGCAAGTTCTTTTGCACGTTTAATATGTATAAAAAGGGCTATTAAATATATATATGTAATCTGAAGTAAGTGATGTAATAAATTTAGTAAAAGAATGCTAAAGCATGCATGCATATAGTAGCTAAAATGCTTAGTCATAAATATGCTAGGTCAATTGATAAATGTTATGCATGATAAGATATGAAGTTAAGACAGTTATAACTAACATGAAAATGATGAGTATGTTATAGAATAAGCCATTATGTATACGTAATTAGGAGACTAAAGTTATGGGAAATACCTAATTGATACATAGGATACCTATATAAATAGACTATTTGATATGATAAATGTATACAACTTTGGGTTAATAACCTACTATTATGTGATTGAAAGGTATAACATGATACATGATAAAGGAATTAGATTAGGGTGTTTCATTATTAGTGAAGGAGAATGAGCTAGAGAGACATTGGACTTAATACATTAAGATGTATGTGGTCCAATGACTACACATGCTAGAGGAGGTTACTCCTACTTCATTACCTTCATAGATGATTACTCCAGGTTTGGATATATCTATCTAATGAAATGTAATTATGAAGCATTTGAAAAGTTTAAAGAATTCATAAATGAAGCAGAGAAATAACTTGGCAAGAGTATTAAGACACTTAAATCATATCGAGGTAGATAATACTTCAGTCAAGAGTTTTAGGATTATCTTAGAGATAATGGGATTTATTCTTAGTGGACTCCGCCATATACACCACAACATAATGGTGGGTCTGAAGGGAGGAATCAAACACTATTAGATATTATTCAATCCACAATGAGTTGAGTGAACTTGCTTAAGTCTTTTTAGGGATATGCATGGCAAACTACTATTTAAGTTTTAAATAGAGTTCCTAGTAAGTCAGTTGATGTTACTCCATATGAGATGTTGAATGACAAAAAACCCACACTTTTCATATAAAGGTATAGGATTGTCTTGCTTATGTGAAGAGGACAATGTTAGACAAGCTAGATACTAAGTCTAATAAATGCTTATTTATGGGATATCCAAAAGAAGCATTTGGATATTACTTCTACTATCCCTACAAATAAAAAGGTGCTTATTTCAAGGCATGTTGTCTTCTTAGAGAAGAAGTTCCTTCTACAAGAGAACAGTGGTAGTAAAATCGAACTTAGTGAAGTTTAAGACCCTCAAATAGAAGCAGATCAATCAATTGAATTCGAATTTGAATCTCATAATGATGATATTATAGTTAAATCTAATTATACACAATATCCTAGAAGATCTACTAGGATACATTATATCCCTATGAGATATGGATTTCATGTTGACTATGACAGGAATGTAATTATAGTAGAGGAAAATAAGCCTACAAGTAATCAAAAAGTTTTGAATAGTTCAGAATGTGATTTATTACTTAAGACTATGCAGTCTGAAATGGACTCCATGTATGAGAACAAAGTATGGACTTTGACTTAACCACCTAAAGGGAAAAAACCCATAAAGTGAAAATGGGTTTTTAAGAAGAAGATTGACATGGAAGGTAATATAGTTACCTATAAAACTTGCTTAGTAGCAAAAGGCTATCGTCAAAGAGAAGGAATTGACATTGAAAAAACCTTTTCTCCCGTAGTGATGCTTAAGTCCATAAGAATACTTTTAGCCATTGCTACTTATTATGATTATGAGATTTGGAAAATGCATATGAAGATAGCTTTTCAAAATGGATATATGACTAAGGATGTGTACATGACACAACTTGAGGGGTTCACATTAGGGAATGGTAAAAAGGTATGCAAGCTTCAAAGATCCACTTATGGATTAAAGCAAGCCTCTAGGATCTGAAATATTTGATTCAATGAGGCAATCAAAGAGTTTAGTTTCTCATAGAATGAGGATGAACCTTGTGTATATAAAAAAGTAAGTGGGAGTGCAATAGTATTTCTAGTTCTATATGTGGATGACATATTGATAATGGAAAATGACATCTCTCTTCTTCAGTTAGTTCAAATATGTCTATCCAAGCAATTCTTCATGAAAGAACTTAGAGAAGCATCTTACATTATGGGAATAAAGATTTATAGAGATAGATCCAATAGGTTTCTAGGCTTTCTCAAAGCACATGCATAGATAAGTTATTGAAAAGGTTCAATAAGGATCTCTTTAAGAAAGGGTTTATAATCATGGTGCTTGGGAAACACATTTCTAAGTCTATATGTCCACAGACATTAGAGGATAGAGAGAGCATAGATAGAATGCCATATACATCTACAATTCGCTATATCATGTATGCTATGTTATATACATATCCAGATGTAGCATTTGCTTTGAGTGTCACAAGTAGATTCCAATCAAGTTTTGGAAAAGAATATTGGGCATGAGTCAAGAATATCTTTAAGTACTTGAGAAGGACTAAGGATGTATTCTTGGTATATAGAGAGGGTGACTTAAAGTTAAGTGGGTATACCGAATCCAGTTTTTAAGTAGATAAGGATTACTATAAATCATAGTTTGGTTTTGTTTTCATAATGGAAGGAGAAGTAGTTAGTTGGAAGAGTTCCAAACAAAAAACAACTATTGATTCCATGATAGAAGCTGAGTACATTGTTGCTTCGAAGGCATTCAAAGAAACAATACAGATCAAGAAGTTCATATCTGAACTAGAAGTGGTGCCTAGCATTATTGACCTAATACCCTAATATCATGAAAAAATGGGATCATTTGATAAGTGTAAATTTAACTATATTATTAATGTATTTTTTAATATGTTTTTATGTTATTTATTTATTAATTTTGTTGGTTTATGAGTTAATTTCTTTAATTGGTATTTTAATTGTGTATTTCGGTGTTTTAGGGACCTAATTGAAGAAAAAGAAGAAAACTTAGAAGGACTTAAGTGAAATTTTGGATTTTGGAAGAAAGAAGAGTGGATTGTGCTTTATAGAGGCTAGTTACTTTGTGAAGTGACTTTCCACTCTACGGAGTGGGTTTTAAGGTGCAATACTCAATAGAGTGAAAAGTCACTTTATCGAGCTAGGAAATTCAATCAAGCTTGCCCGACCGTTTCAATTCTCACTCTATCGATTATAGCAACTACTATATGCGACTATATTCTATTTTTCATTAAATAAGAAGTATTTTGCTGAAATAAGAAGTCTTATGCTAAGCAGAAAGTTTGTGTTAGAATTGGAACTCTTGCAAAATAAGAAGTAGAAGTTGGTTTGAATTCTTCTTTTTAAGATATAAAAGGAGTAAGGAACACAAAGAGAAATATTCATTTAATTCTTTAATTCATTCATTGAGAGCTTTTTATTTTTCTTTATATAATTCATAATCTTTTAAGTTTAGTTTTTCTCTTAAACTTCAAAGGCTAGGTTCGAAGAGTTATGAGGAAACTTCAAGGATAGCTGAAGGGTTTTATGTGTATCGTTCCTTTATCTTATTTTTATTTAAGTTTTATGACAATGAGTGAGTAGTTCATTTTCTTTTGCTGAGGGAAACTTGAACCCTCATATTTCTTTATGTAATGGCTTAGTTTGTTCTTTAATTAAATGCAAGTTGGTTATTTCTTAATTCTTGAGCAAAAATCCTTATCTTGAGTTATATTTATGTTGATTGTTGATTTGTTGAGAAATGGTTAATGATCAAATGTAATATTGACTTTGAGGTATGCATGTTCATAGTTTAACTCATTTAATTTGATGTATGGTTATTTTCTGAAAAATATGGTAACTGTATATTGACTTTAGGTGAATTAAGGTTACGAAAAGATGAATTAAGAATGAATTGAAGTGAGATTTCTAGAGAAAAGGTCTGATAGATATTTAAGAGTTTATAAACTGAATTTTTATGCTGAGTATTAAATTATTCTGAGTAAGGGAATTTGATGCTTAGAAAGATATTCTGAGAAGTTATCTGAATTTATTGCCAATTTTTCATAATCAACTGCATTATCTTTAACTAAGTTATATGCATGAGAAATTAAGGTGGAAAATCCTTTAGTAAAAGTGTTTTAGTTATTTTCTTTAATCAATGTTAGTTTAATTTTAGTCATTATTTTGCTCTATTGATAGTTTATGTCTAGTTTAGTCCTTGTATTTAAAATAAAAAATTTGGGGAATAATTTCAGATTAATTTCACTCACTTAACAATATTTGGCTTAGCAATCCATGTTCCCTTGGGTACGATATTTAGGGTCTTAATCTATATTTCCCTATATTACTAACTGATCTAGTACACTAGCTAGACACTGGTTAACACTGCACAGGCAAAGGAACCACAGTCTCATCAGTGATCCAAACACGTTCTTAGGTGCTACAATCTCATTAGGGAGCTAATAGCTAAAAATGTTGTAAAGATAAAAAGGGTCCCTACAGATGATAATGTGGTAGATCAACATTCTAAGGCACTTACCCAAAACAAGTTTGATCACCATGTAAATAATATGGGCTTGAGATGTATGAGTGATTCATTCTAGTGTAAGTGGGAGATTGTTAAAGTATATGCACTAAAGCCCATGAAGATAGGGATTTATTTCATGTATATGAACTCATTTTATTTATGAGATGGCTAATTTAATTTATTAATACTATGTTTAATTAGATATGTTTGTTTAATCTTAAATTAATAAAAGAAGTCCTTGGTGTTATAAACATAGTGCAAAGGCAATCATGAAAGCATTCATCATGTGAGATGTCTATTGCATGTAAATATGTTAATACCTAAACATCCCTAGTTGTAGTATTCACAAGATAGGACATTGTTAATACGGTTAGACTAGCACATCTTATGTTTCTTGAAAGGTTCAAGTAGAAGTTCTCATAACTATGATCATAGGAGATGATCAAAGCTAACATATGGATACTTAATAGAAGAACAAGTTCATTAGAGACCTACTAAGAGAATCTTTATATGGATATTAAATCTATGTTAGTGAGGAATCTCTTCATGGCAGTGGTGCAAGTATCCTTAGACTTGAGATCACCAACATTATTTTAAGTAGTGAGTGGTATACTTTTACTCTATAACCATTTACCTTTAACTGGGGGTGAACATAGTTAACAAGTTAGGTGTATCATGACCTACTTGGAGGTAGTTAAGTGATCAATGAAGGATTCACCATCCTAAATTAATTAATGGAAGTTATCTCATATGATTTTATAATTTCCTTATTTGGAGAATCTCTAGCAAAAGTATGATGCTAAGGTGGATAGGGATCCATAAGGGCATTTTGTAATAATGGTTAAATTAATATAACATACATATTTAGGTTTATATGAGTTAACATAATTCCATACTTAGAATCTAAATGAGATAAGTATGGTGAAAGGAGTAATTGCATGGTAACTATTCTATATGTTAAGGTTAAATCCGTAAGTGTATAATTTTCCTTAAATTAGTTAAGATATCATTTTTATAAGGAATGATTAGTTATTACTCATTATGATTTTATCTTTATTTTGTTTACGAATTTTCAATATTTTGGTTGAAAATCTAAACAAATAATGTTAAACTATAACTAAAATATAACCCTACTTCAATTATGATCAAAGAAGACATATACAATTAATGATTCGTATTAAAAAAATGAAAATTGATATTTATTCTTTCAATTTAAATTTAATTTTTGCAATACGATTAAAGTTGTAATTAATTTCTAAATCACTCCCTCGATATGAAATAGAATGCTTAAAACATGCAAGTATTACTTCTAACCCTTAACTCTCATTATAGAATTAGAATATCATAATCACATATTTTAAGAATAAAAATTAACCTATAACAATTATCCTAACATCCTAGTCTCCCTAGTAATGAAATGATGATGAATTCTTAATAGATTTTAATAAGAATATATCTCTAGAACTATACTCTTATTTATAATGGACATTCAAATAATTAAATGTAAATAATACTATCAAAAAATTCTGCAACTAAAAATTACTTGAATTAATTATAATAAATAATGATTAACATAATTGTTCAAGTTTCTTAAAGACATCACTCAAATATAATAAAGAAGAAAAGATAATTGAAAGATAAATAAAAGATGATCTTCCAATCCTTTATATATAAAATGTTTCTTTCTCTTCTTTGCTCTTTGTTTGCTCTTCAAAAGTTAGATTTCTTTTCTATCTATCTTTCACCAAAACTAATTACTCTATCCTCTCTCTTTTTTCTTCTCATCTTCATCCCTTTATAACCTCCTTACAAAACAATATATCTCTTTGAGCACACCTATAGAAGTATGCAACTTTTGGTGAAGAGATATGTCTCTTTAAAGCATATTTTGAAATTTAACTACCCAAAACACCTTCTGTTGCACATGCATCGCCTATCGCGTTCGTGATAAAACATGCCTACCTCCTCATTTACTTCTTTTTATTCTTTTTCCTTCACATTTTCCCACCTTTATATGTCATGCTTACGATGCCTATCACGCTTGTGATAGAACTTTGCTTTCTTACTCATTTTTTCTCATTTTCCTTACTCAATCTCCCATTACTCCTAAAATAACACAACAAAATGAAATATAAAAGATACCAATATCTAAATAAAATAGCTAAAACTAAACATTTACACATAATTCTAAACACAAAATACTCATAAAATATGAAATATTGAAGCTCATATCAATTTCCACAGACTTAAACCTTTGCTTGTCCTCAAACAAAAAATTAAAATGCAAGAAAATAAAACACAATAATCATTAAAACAACATCGTGAGCCTTTATAGTTTATAAAATACTTGGTAAATAAATGAAACAACTTCCATTCAACAATACATCAATCTATATCAACAAATTTTCAAGTAATATATGGCTTAGTGTTTCACTCAATCTTTTAATATATCATAACATGCCATAAGCTTGTAAATGAGTAAAAATCTCCACCATTAGCAGAAGTTAATTCACAAAATCAAAGATCTTAATATAGGTTATAACTTGGCTTGGGTTAAGGAAGGGATAACTTTGGATAAGTAGCTAAGATTGTAGAAAAGAAAAGAAACTATCACAACAAATGAGACTTACAAATTATAAAAGCAAAGCATTACTCATTTGAATTCAAAGACTTGTATCTCACTCTAGTTCCCTTTATTCACGTCTATAATTTTTCTCTCTTTTATTATTTTCTTTTTCCTTTTTCTTTCTTTCTTTCTTTCTTTCTTTCTTTCTTTCTTTTTCATATTTTTCCTTTTACAATTATTCTTGAGGACATATAGATATTATGGGAGCAGAAAGTAATGTTACACACATATACAAATCAAGTTGTCTTATATGACATAATAATCACTAATCCTCCTTGATAACTCTAATTCAGTGTCTAGTTTTTAGTCTCTTTTAGTTGTTTTAAGTGTCTTTTGCTTTATTTTGTTTAGTTTCAATAATTTCTATCCAATTTGAGTAAATTCTATCTTTTATGTGTTTTAAAGAGTTTTTAATAGATTTTTACGTTGAATATAAGATTTTATAGGTACCTAAGTCAATAGGTTTTTGGTGCTGACCGTGACCTATGGCTTTCTAGTAAAATGCACCATTTTAAGCATATCATGATCAATAAAGATTTAATGATAACCATTACATAGTCTTTACTCATTCCAGAACCAAAAAGAGAAGGACCTTATAGCTAATTGGAATTTGGTGTTAATAGTAAGTTCTCCAAACTTTAGTCTAAAATGCAATTGAGAAGTATGTTATGGTCAATAGTTATATGGTACTGACCATGACCCATCTAATCTAGATGTAGTTTTTCAGAATATCACGCTTAGCAAGAATTTGGCGCTAACTATGACCCTATTCGGGGCTACATAAGTTATATTTTTTGTTTGGCAAAAAAGCTAGAATTTTTTAGATCTAGTTTTGGTTATTTCTTCAATTCTTTCATTTTTGTTAGGGTTTCATACAAAGTTATAGTTTTATACTTACAAATATATAGATCTAAACAAAAATAGAGATTATATTATTAGTTTTTTTTTTTCATTTTTGAAGCTCATCTTCCATTGGAGGTTGAAGAAAAAGATTAGAGAAGCTTAGATTTAGTTAGGTGTTCATCAGCCCTTGAATTTCTAGGTTTATTTCTTCCTTTTCTCTTTTTTTTTGTAATGGGTAGTGAGTAGTAAGCTATTTGTTTAGGGGATCTTTGAATCCACAATGTGAATATTGAACTTATTTTATTTTATATACAGAAGAATAGTTCATTTTACTGGTTCTTGTTGATATTTCATGGGTTTTTATTATTTTCCATAATTTATCTCATTTGAATGGATGATTTTATCATGTTGTTTGGAATAGGTAATTTATTAGAATGTTTGAATGCCATGAATATTTCTACCTCTATCTTTTATCATGATTGCTATGATTTTGAGATTGCTTCGGAATAGGACTCCCTTAGTTGCAGGTTTTATGGTGTTAGAACTAGAGTTTGGAGTAAAATGGATTGGTTTTTTTATTATTTTGCTCTAAAATGGAAAATCAAACCGAACCTAGGATGTTAGACCCACACATAGGCTAATCATAGGACTTGCTTTAGAATGGGACATTTTGTGATTAGAATAGCTTTCTCCAAAATAGGATGCGTGGGCATAGTGTTAGAGAGTATGCCCTAGAACCTATGTAATAAGGATGTATTTCATATGTATGAATTTATATTCTTAATAAAAGGCATATTTCATTTATTAATGCTATGTTTAAATACATGAGTTTGTAAATATTAAATTAATAAATGAAGTCCTTGATATTATAAACACAGTGCAAAGGCAATCATGAAAGTGTTCATGATATGAGATGCCTACTGCATGCAAATGTGTTAATATCTAAATATCCCTAGTCATAGAATTAACAAGTAGGATATTGTTAATTCAGACAGACTAGCACCTGTTATGCATTTTGAATGGTTCAAACAGTGGTTCTCATAGCTGTGATTATGGAAGATAATCAAAGCTAACATATGGATGCTTGTTAGAAGAATAAGTTCATTGGAGACCTGCAAAGAGAATCCTCACATGGATATTAAATCTATGTCAGTGAGGAATATCTTCATAGCGGTTGTACAAGTATCCTTAAACTTGAGATCACCAAGGTTATCTTAAGTAGCAAGTGGTATACATTGACTCCATAACTGATTACTTCCAATTGGGGGTGAATATAGTTAGGAGGTTGGGTATACCATGACATACTTAAAGATAGTTGAGTGATTAACAAAGGATTCGCCATCCCGGATTTATTAAGGGAAGTTATCTCGCATGATTCTATAATTGCCTTGTTTAGAGAATCTCTAGCCAGAGTAATATGCCAAGATGGATAGGGATCCACGAAGGGCATTTTGGGAACAATGGTTAAATTAATAGAATATATATAATTAGATTTACATGAGTTGACAAAAAACCATACTTAGAATCTAATTGAGATAAGAGTGGTGAAAGGAGTAATTGCACAATAACTATTTCTATGGAAGGGTATAGTCAAACCACTTGACTTTCCTGACATTTGGGTAACATGATGCCTAGCTAGAGGCCAATTATGTCTTGTATAATAGTGTATCATAAATATCATTAGGGATTCATAAAATGATTTAAAAAAGTTTAAATCATGTGAATTTTGAATAGAATTCACAATTATAAATTATGCTGCCAATATGGACAGGAACCCAATAGGTCACACACATATAGAAAAAAGGGTAAAATGAAAAACTGACACGGATAATAATATTTGATATTATTATGGGAATAGAGAAGTGAATAAGAGAATAAAGAATTAAAGAGTTTAATTAATTATGATCAAGTAAAATTATTCGCAAAACTTTTTAGAAATATTTTATAAAATGGACCTAATTGAAATATTGTATTTCATGATTAATTATTATTAGACTATAAGTGTTATATGGCTAATATAATAATTAATAGATCCATTAGAGAAATTAAAAGAGGACCAGAAGATTGGTTTTGGCCTAGAAACCCTTTAGAGGAAGGGTTACATGCCAAACCCTGATAGAAGGCCTTAGAGGCCTAATTATTGGACCAAAATAAATTAAATGTATTTCATAAGTATTATGGAGCCTACATATTTAATTTGGATGGATTTGGAATTAATTTGGATGATTAAATCCAAGTGTATGCACAAAGGGCCTAGTTTATGGGTTTTGTGCATAGTCCTTTATGAATGGACTTAAATTGGATTTAATTGAGCCAAAATAAATTATTAATAATTCCAGAAGCCCATTTAATATTTCTTCAGATTAAAGAGCCCAATCCTATTATAAAGTTGGATTTTTAACCTAACTATAAAAATCCAAGTGATAGGGATTTTAGGGTTAAGTGAACATTAAGAGAAAAGAAACATTCTCTCACTCTCTCAACGTTCGCTGCCGCCCCCTTGCTAGCATCAAGGGATTTTGGCCAGCCCTTGTATTTCTCTATTGTTGGTTCATTCAATCCTTCTTTAGTGTGGATTACTAATTAGAGGTGTTTAATTTTGGACATTGTGGTTTGCGACAACCCGGTGAGAAGGAAAATCAATTGTTCAACAAAAATCAAAGGTGATTTTTCTTATTCTCATTGATATGTATATTGTAAATTCATAGCAAGATCATATCTATTGGTTAAAAAATTTTATATTCCGCTTATGTATGAGATGCATGTAACCGATAATTCCCAACATGGTATTAGAGCCTCGATTTTTCCATGAATCTATAATTCTATATTTTGCAAAATAGTTATTATTTTTGAGTTATTTATTTCATGAACTTTAAAATATCAGATTTGATTTTTCATGAATGATAAATATTGATTTATGGATGTATGTTCTCAAATATATGAAACAAAAAATAAAAACGATTCTTTTGAGAAAAGAATCATTGTGTTTGGCGTGAATGGCTTTTATTTTTCAATCAAGTTTAGGGGCTGTTCTAAATTAAATTTTTATTGATACACTCTAAAATTATTTTGATGGTAATTTATATGTTTAATATGTGATTTTAAGCCATAGGGTCAAACAAAATTAAAATCGAACAAGTTTTGCATGAAAACTAGTTTAGTCGAAAAGTTCGATAAATTGGTGTTCTTGGTGTGTTCTTGTTTAGAACGATTTTTGATCTTCTAAATCTGATATATCTGATATATTAGTGTGTTTTTAATTAATTGGATTAATTAAAATGGATCTTTAATTAATTGTATTAATTTTAATTCATTAAAACCACTTAATAGGCTTAATTATGTTTACGGACTTTGTTTAAATTAGCGAATGACTTGGTGGGTCAAAGGAGCTGATTTAAATTAAATATTATAAACTATAATTAAGTTTATTAATGGGTTTTAAGGGCTGGAGTGGGCTTGGCTTATTCCAAAAGTCCTAAATGGTCCAATAGACACAAAACTAGTTTGTGTGTGAACACACTTTAGGGTTTATACTGTGGGTTTCGGCCTACCCTTTGTTTTAAGCCCAAAATTAATTTTTTAATTATTTAATATGATTAATTAATTAAATAATCAATTGATAATCAATTAATAATTAATTGGATTGATAATTAAGGCAAGAACACATGCATGCAAAAAGGTTTCCTAAAATGAAAGTTTCCAAAATGGAAAAAGTTTCCTAATTTGATCACATTATTAAAATAACTCAAAAGTATATTTCAAGAGTTGAAAAAAAGTTAGTATTCCATTATATATTTTTTACTTTATGCATTAGAAATGCATATAAGGGTATTTGATTGACATGATGGATAGTTATGGACAAAGGCCCAATGTGATTAAGCATAATGCATGTTTTGGCCCAATGAGGACTTTCATGTCCCAACCACTTGTTTTTGGTTTGTATTTCTTTTTTAAATTGTAATATATAATTAGATTACTTAGATTAGAATTAGAGATAGAAATAGAGATCATTATCAAGGAGCAAGATGGGCCGGATGGAGATCCAACAAGTTTAAAGATAATGTAATTATTTTTATTTGTTTGAATCATGCATATTACCTAGGTGTGACCTTTTGATTTCCCTTTTGGCTTGGGGAAATCAATGCAGTAAAGTCCATAACTATACCATATTTGTATACTTATATTTATGTGATAAATATATGATGCATACCAATGTATGCCAACCATGTATGATGAGACTTAATTAACTAAAATCCCTCAAACTAGTACTAAGGTATATAAGCCTTCCATTAATTTGAGGGGAACCAGAGTTCTTTATAGTGTGGATTGTTGACCACAGTCAAGCTCACATTATATCGAATATGTTCGAATCTAATTAAATGGGTCATCTTAGCTAGCCCATTAGCTTGTTAACCACAGTCAAGGCTAATGGTTCTAGAAGTAAGATTAGGGAATGCATATATGATATGTATGTATCAAGAGTTGATAACCTAATGATCCAATAGTTGTGTAGAGACAAAATTGGTATAGAGATACCTACCTTTCAAGGATATGGAGTTTGGCTTGTTAACCACAGTCAAGGTCAAATTACATATCAAGGATTGGATATTGGCCCACTAAGAAAACCATCAGGTTTTTTCGGATTATATAGTGAGGGCTATTAATTCACAATAAAATAGTGGGAGTAAATGGATTAATTAAAGACCTAATTAATGCATACATATATATATGAACATACTCTCATATGTTTTCTTTTTCACATCTAGGTCATCATTATGAGCACATCAAACATTAATATACGATCAATCTTGGATAACAAGTTGGTTGGCAGCAACTATTATGACTGGATCAGGCAAGTGAGAATTATTCTCAGAGTTGAAAAGATCCATTATATCTTGGATAAAGATCCACCTCCACTTCCATCAAATGATTCCATTAATGAGATCAAGGGTACTTATAGAAAATACATGGAGGATAGTGAAGCAGCAGCATGTTTGATGCTGGGTGCTTTGTCCTCAGAGCTTCAGAAGCAACATGAGATGATGGATGCTAGAACCATCATTTTGCATCTAGAGGAGCTTTATTCTTCTCAAGCTAAAATTGAGCAATATGACATTGCTCGAGCTCTATTTAGCTGCAAAATGGTGGAAGGCACTTCGGCTATTGCTCATGTATTAAAGATCTATGGGTATATTGAGCATTTGAGTAGACTTGGCTATGTAATGGATAATGATCTATACATAGATTTAATCTTGTACTCATTGGCTCTAAGTTTTTTACCTTTCGTGCTTAACTTCAACATGAACAAGATCCAAGTAACTATTCCTGAGTTAATCAACATGCTCAAAATAGCTGATGGATCCTTCAAGAAGGATTCAAAAAGTGTTATGATTGTCACTTCTACTAAATGTAAGAAGCAGAAGAAGAAGAAGAAGAAGAAGAAGACCAAGGTGCAGCAAAAAAATGGTAGGGTTTCCAAGAAAGAAAATCCCAAAGGAACTTGCTTCCATTGTGGAAAAGATGGTCATTGGAAGCGTAACTGCAAGGCCTATCTAGATTCTCTCAAGGAGAAGAAGCAAGCTGATGCTTCTACTTTAGATATTCATATGATTGAAATAAATACTTATTCAATTGCTTCAAAACAATATTGGGTATTAGATACCGGATGTGGATCTCATTTGTGTAATGATCTATATGGGCTTAAAAGTAGTAGAAGAGTTAGAAAGGTAGAAATATGTCTACAGTCAGCTACTGGATAAAACATCTCTACAACAGTTGTGGGGACTTACCATTTTCCTTTTCCAAGTGGATTAATACCGGAGTTAAATAATTGTTATTATATTCCAGCATTATCCAAAAGTATCATTTCTTTCAGTTGTTTATTGAACGATTATGACATTTCTTTAAAAGAGAAATGTTGTTACATTTTTAAGAACAATATGTTTTAAGCTAAAGCTATCATTGAGAATGGTATATTTGTTCTTAATTTAATTAAAGAAGTGCATAATGTGGATACCAAGAGAATGAAATGAGATAATCTAAGTACCTCATATTTATGGCATTATCGTTTAGGCCATATAAATGAGAAACGCATGACCAAATTACATAAGTCAGGTGATTTGGGATCATTTGATTATGAATCATTTGATACATGTGAGTTTTGTTTATTGGGAAAAATGACAAAAGCTCTCTTTATTGGTAAAGAAGAATGAGCTAAAATGGTTTTGGACTTGATACATTCAGATGTATGTGGTCCAATGACTACACATGCCAGAGGAGGTTACTCCTACTTCATTACTTTCATAGATGATTACTCCAGATTTGGATATATCTATCTAGTGAAATATAAATTAGAAGCATTTGAAAAGTTTAAAGAATTCAGAAATAAAGTAAAGAAGCAACTTGGCAAGAGTATTAAAACACTTAGATAAGATCGAGGTGGAGAATACTTAAGCCAAGAATTTCAAGATTATCTTAGAGATAATGGGATTTTATCTCAATGAACTCCACCATATACACCACAACATAATGGTGTATCTGAGAGGAGAAATCGTACACTATTAGATATGGTTCGATCCATGATGAGCCGAGCAGACTTGCCTAAGTCCTTTTAGGGATATGCACTAGAAACTGCTGTTTATATGTTAAACAGAATTCCTAGTAAATCGGTTGATGTTACTCAATATGAGATATGGAATAACAAGAAACCCACACTTTCTCATATGAAGGTATGGGGTAGTCTTGCTTATGTGAAGAGGACAATGTCAGACAAACTAGATGTTAAGTCTGACAAATATTTATTTATGGGATATCCAAAAGAAATATTTGGATATTATTTCTACCATCCCTTATAACAAAAGGTGTTTGTTTCAAGGCATGTTGTCTTTTTAGAAAGAGAATTTCTCATACGAGAGGACAGTGGGAGTAAAATTGAACTTGGTGAAGTTCAAGACTCACAAATAGAAGTAGATCAATCGATTGAACTCGAGACTGAATTTCATAATGATAAGATACAATTGAACTTGATTATACACAAAATCCTAGAGGATCTACTAGGATGCGTTCTATCCCTGTGAGATATGGATTTCACATTGATTTAGATAGAGGCATAATTATAGTAAAGGACAATGAGCCTACAAGCTATCAAGAAGTTTTGAACTATTCCATATGTGATTTATGGCTTAAGGCTATGCAGTCTGAAATAGACCCCATGTATGAGAATAAAGTATGAACTTTAACTCAACCACCTGAAAGGATAAAACCCATAGGGTGCAAGTGGGTCTTCAAAAAGAGGACCGACATGGAAGGTAATATAGTTACCTATAAAGCTCACTTAATAGCAAAAGGCTATCGTAAAAAAAAGGTATTGACTATGATAAAACCTTTTCTCCTGTAGTAATACTTAATTCTATAAGAATACTTTTAGCCATTGCAGCTCATTATGATTATAAACTTTGGCAAATGGATGTGAAGACAACTTTCCTAAATGGAAATCTGACTGAGGATGCGTATATGACACAACCAGAAGGGTTCACATCAGAAAATGGCAAAAAAGTATGCAAGCTTCAAAGATCCATTTATTGATTAAAGTAAGCCTCTAGGAGTTAGAACATACGATTCAATGAGACAATCAAAGAGTTTGGTTTCTCACAGAATGAAGATGAACCTTGTGTGTATAAAAGGATTAGTGGGAGTGTAATTGTCTTCCTAGTTCTATATGTGGATGACATATTGATCATGGGAAACAACATTTCTCTTCTTAAATCTGTTAAAATATGGTTATCCAAGCAATTCTCCATGAAAGACCTTGGAGAAGCATCCTATATTATAGGAATAAGGATCTATAGAGATAGATCCAATAGGTTGCTAGGTCTTTCTTAAAGTACATATATAGATAAAGTATTGAAGAGGTTCAATATGGATCTCTCTAAGAAAGGGTTTATACCCATGGTGCATGGGAAACACCTTTCTAAGTCTATGTGTCTGTAGACATTAGAGGATAGAGAGAACATGAATAGAATACCATATGCATATGTAATTGGTTCTATAATGTATGCTATGTTATGTACACATCCAGATGTAGCATTTGCTTTGAGTGTCATAAGCAGATTCCAATCCAATTTTGGAGATGAACACTAGGCAGCTGTCAAGAATATCCTTAAGTACATGAGAAGGACTAATAATATATTCTTGGTGTATGGGGAGGGCTGTTTGGAAGTAAATAGGTATACGGATGCCAGCTTCCAATCTGACAAAGATGATTGTAAATCACAGTCTGGTTTTGTGTTCATAATGGGAGGAGGGACAGTTAGTTGGAAGAGTTCCAAACAAGAAATAACTACTGATTCCACGATAGAAGCTCAGTACATTGCTGCTTCGAAAGTAGCCAAAAAAGTAGTCTAGATCAAAAAGTTCATATCTGAACTAGAAGTGATGCCTAGCATTATTGATCCGATTCCTTTATATTGTGACAACAATGGAGCCATTGTGCAAGCAAAGGAACCACGGTCTCATCAGCGATCCAAGCATGTTCTCAGACGCTACCATCTCATAAGGGAAATAGTAGCTAGAAATGATGTAAAAATAGAAAGGGTCCCCACAGATGATAATGTGGCGGATCCCCTTACTAAAGCACTTTCCCAGATTAAGCACGATCACCATATAAATAGTATGAATCTAAGACATATGAGTGATTGGCTCTAGTGCAAGTGGGAGATTGTTAGAGAGTATGCCCTACAGCCCATGTAAATGGGATATATTTTATATGTATGAATTCATATTCTTAATAAAAGGCATCATTCATTTATTAATGCTATGTTTAAATACATGAGTTTGTAAATCTTAAATTAATAAATGAAGTCCTTGATATTATAAACATAGTGCAAAGGAAATCATAAAAGTGCTTATGATATGAGATGTCTATTACATGCAAATGTGTTAATATTTAAATATCCCTAGTCATAGAATTAACAAGATAGGACATTGTTAATTCAGACAGACTAGGACATGTTATGCTTCTTGAATGGTTCAAGCAGTGGTTCTCATAGCTGTGATTATGGAAGATAATCAAAGCTAACATGTGGATGCTTATCAGAAGAACAAGTTCATTGGAGACTTGCAAAGAGAATCCTCACATGGATATTAAATCTATGTCGGTGAGGAATCTCTTTATAGGGGTTGTGCAAGTATCCTTAGACTTGAGATCACTAAGGTTATCTTAAGTAGCAAGTGGTATACTTTGACTCCATAACTGATTACTTCTAATCGGGGCTGAACATAGTTAGAAGGTTGGGTATACCATGACCTACTTGAAGATAGTTGAGTGATTGACAAAGGATTCACAATCCCAGATTTATTAGGGGAAGTTATCTCGCATGATTCTATAATTGCCTTGTTTAGAGAATCTTTGGCCAGAGTAATATGCCAAGATGGATAGGGATCCATGAAGGGCATTTTGGAAATAATGGTTAAATTAATAGAACATACATAATTAGATTTATATGAGTTGATAGAAATCTATACTCAGAATCTAATTGAGATAAGAGTGGTGAAAGGAGTAATTGCACGGTAACTATTTCTATGGAAGGGTATAGTCAAACCACTTGACTTTCTTGACATTTGGATAGTCATGATGCCTAGTTAGAGGCCAATTATGACTTGTATAATAGTGTATCATAAATATCAATAGGGATTAATAAAATGATTTAAAGAAGTTTAAATCATGTGAGTTTTGAATAGAACTCACAATTAAATATTATACTGCCAATATGGATAAGAACCCAATAGGTCACACACATATAGAGAAAAGGATAAAATGGTAAAATGACAAGGATAATAATATTTGATATTATTATGGGAATAGAGAAGTGAATAAGAGAATAATTAATTAAAGAGTTTAATTAATTATGATTAAGTAAAATTATTCGCAAAACTTTTTGGAAATATTCTGTAAAATGGACTTAATTGAAATATTGTATTTCATGATTAATTATTATTGGACTATAAGTGTTATAGGGCTGATATAATAATTAATGGATCAATTGGAGAAATTAAAAGAGGCCTAGAAGATTGGTTTTGGCGCAGAAACCCTTCAGAGGAAGGGTTGCATGCCAAACCCTGATAGAAGGCTTTAGAGGCATAATTCTTGGACCAAAATAAATTAAATATATTTCATAAGTGTTATGGACATATTTAATTTGGATGGATTTGAAATTAATTTGGGTGATTAAATCCAAGTGTATGCACAAAGAGCCTAGTTTATGGGTTTTATGCATAGTCCTTTATGAGTGGACTTAAATTGGATTTAAATGAGCCCAAATAAATTATTTATAATTTCAGAAGCCCATTTAATATTTCTCTAGCAATTTTAAAGAGCCTAATCCTATTATGATGTTGGATTTTTTAACCTAACTATAAAAATCCAAGTGATAGGGATTTTAGGGTTAAGTGAACATTAAGAGAAAAGAAACATTCTCTCACTCTCTCAACCCTAGCCGCCACCCCCTTGCTAGCATCAAGGAATTTTGGCCAGCTCTTGTATTCCTCCATTATTGGTTCATTCAATCCTTCTCTAGTGTGGATTACTAATTAGAGGTGTTCAATTTAGGACATTATGGTTTGCGACAACCCGGTGAGAAGGAAAATCAACTGTTCAACAAAAATCAAAGGTGATTTTTCTTATTCTCATTAATATGTATATTGTAAATTCATGGCAAGATCATATCTATTGGTTAAAAATTTTTAAATTTCACTTATGTATGAGATGCATGTAACCGATAATTCCCAACACATAGAGGATATAATTTAAGATTAATTAATTTCATATTTTGATATAGGGAGGATGAGTGAACCTGAGCAACATTTTTAGTTTATTGATTTTTATCTTATTTATATTTTAATCGCTGGAGTCATTTTGCAATTGCTACAAGTTTTAGTTTATTCATTTATTTTCTACATCAGTATAATTTGCCAGTTTATTTTCCATACTAAAATTTGGAAATTCTTTAGGATACAATTGATTTTTCACTACTTGTATCTACAATCCTTTGGATACGATATTCATGGGTCTTAAATTAAACACCATATATTACTTGTCAATTCAGTACACTTACTGAGGTCACATTAAGTTTTTTGCATCGTTGTCGAGGATTGGCATGTTTGCAAGTTTTGATTGTTATTTGTATGTGTTTTCTTTTTCTGATTTTGTTTTCTTTTTATTATTCTTTTTAGGTGACTCATAGTGTATAAGCAAATTGAGATGTGAGCAATTAACACTTTATGATCCTAAAATCGAGAGAACTTTACATTAATGAAGGAGAGTTAATAGAGATAACAACATAAAAAATGATCCTCCTATTGGTGAAGTTCCTTCTGAGGATGAATAGGTGCCAAAAGCATAAAAGGAAATTTCGGGTAGATATAAAGAGAAGATACCTAGGCAGAGGATAATTAGAGATCATGCTATGCCTATATAGAATGAAGACCATAGAACAATTTGTTAGTGTAAGCCCTAGCCCCAATGCATTGTAACAAAACACTTGAAATTAATAAAATGAGACATTTGTTTTATATTTTGTATTCCTGTGCATGTCAATTGATAAAACTATCCAAGAATGTCGTTTCGATTTAAGTTATCATGTGTGAGGCACATGGTTGTAAGACCTTGAAACAAACGAGACTTCATTCTAAACATCCCTAGTCAGTCATTGTTATGGGAATAACAATGAATTAAGACTAGTATGCTCTCTCTGATATTATGAGTTCTATCTTACGGATCATTAGGATAAGAGTGTCAATCAGAGATCATAGATACATGTTAAAGAACATGGTATCTGGATACGATCCGCTCATGAGAACACACATGGTACAAGTCATAAGTGTTTCTCATATGCAAGTTTTGTATCGGAGTTCTTAGACCTGAAATCTCTATGAAACTCTTTATGAATTATGTGTACTTTGACATACACCTAACATGCTCGTAACAGAGTGACAAGTACGGGTATGATTGGGTATGCATTGATTCATGTTAGAGAGCATGAGAGAAGTGAAGGAATTACCCCTCTCAATAAGAGAAAAAATATCATCGGCCACTTGATCAGTGAACTGAGAAGTGTATGGCCATACCGAGATGAAATAATGAGTAATCATTATTTATCTGAGAGTTTAGTGTCACTGAAATATCAAGAAAGGAATTAATATATATAAGGATGACTAGTTCCATGCCTTATATTAATTATGATATTTATGGGTAAGGGACTATGCAAAATTGCATTTGGTCACTAAATGCCATATGCATTTTCATTTAATTTGGAATGCTATAATATCTTGCTAGAGAATATATATAGCCTTTGAATTAATTTATTAATTCATTGCCAACATTAAATGGATCTATAGGATCGCACACAAAGCATTGGGCTTAAAATATTTAAATAATATATTGGGCATTAATTTGGGCTTTTAATTAAAGTCAAATTAATGTGTGTAATGGGTTATAAAATTGCTATTGGACCTTGGTCCATGAGAGAGAGAAATTCAGCCCATAAGGTTTAATTTCAATTAATTAAATGTCTTGCATTAATTTAATTAATTGAGTATTAAAGCCTAAAAGACTTATGATCAAATTAAATCACTTTATTAGGAATATTAGTGGCCGAAATTCCTAGAGAAAAATTAAAGGAATTTCGGCACATGCTTAATATTTATTAAGTGATTTAGTTGATTAATATGTCTTATGTTTTATTTCAAATTTGAATTTTAAATTTAAAGGAGTTTAATTCAAAATATATTACTTATTTTTAGGAAGTGATTGAGGTTGAATTAATTATCTTGAGGTAGTAAATTCAGATCAAACACTTGCCAAAAAGATAATGATATATAAAGAAATAAAACCCTACGAGACTTGGGAGTTGTGTTTGGCGTGACCCCTAATTCTTCTAGGTTTTGGCGTGAACTCCTCTCTCACTCTCTCTTAATTCTTTTGGTCCAATTTTCACAAGGAGAAAGGATTGTTCCTCATTCTCTTATGTTCTTGGGTAGTAATAGCAACCTAAGAGAAGTACAAAATCAAGTTTTATAGCTTCAAACTATAGCCATTACACAATACCTTAAAAGAGAGCTAGCAATCTCGATTTTAAGCCGACGATGCAATTGTGTGTGTGAGAATAGAGGGAGTGGCATAAAAGGCTATTCCTTGGCATTGGTGATCGAGATCTAAGGCGGACAAAGTCATATTAGTTGCTGGTCATCACCAAATTCAAGATTTAAAAGGCATCAAAAGTTGTAAGTTTCAAAAATCCTAAAATTGCATGTTTCGTTTCTTGCTTCGGATTTGTATGGTATGTATGATGAAAAATTTTATTTTTCCGCTGCGTTATCATCACATTCATACCATGTCATATTTCATCAGTGATATTAGAGCCTAAACATGCTTATTTTAGTGCTTTAGATGCATGAAAAACTTAATTAAAAATCATCATTATGAAAACATGCAAATCTGAAATTTTCTGTTTTGAGTTTTTCGCATTGTTTTGGTGTAAAAACAATTTTAATTGATTAGATAGGTATTATAATTAATATGACATGTTAATATACTGTCCTAAGATGTTATAGGAGCTATTAATGGTCAGATTTAATTGACAATTTAATTGATTAATTTTAAAATCACTTAAAACTATGTCTAGTTTGTGTTTGTTACATGTTTAATCAACATTGTTTGTTTTGTTTTGATTAAAATGGTAAAAAAACATTTAGATTAAAATGGTACAGAATATTAAATCAATATTTATGACCTTATTTAATTTATTAAATGACTCATAAAATTGTTTTAAGTATTTGTGCATTTTTTGTGGCATCACATAAGCATTAAACAACTAGTTTTGTTGTTTGTTTGTTTTATATGCATGCCGTGTACCATATATATATGTTCTTCATGATTTTGTATTTTAATTCATGTTGGTACATATTATATGTATTTTTAATATTTATGGGCTTGATGACATAAAATTAAAAATGGCAAAATTGGAAATTATACTAGAGTTGATTTATGGCACAAATCTAACTAGTTTATGTTTTGGGCTTTTAAGAGAACTTATTCAATAAGAGGATTTAGTCCATTGGGCTTTAGCCCAGGCCCATCACGGGGTCATCTCTTAAAGGTTCAAGTACACAATTTCCATTAATGGGCTTGGCTAAATTAATTAAAATTGAACTTTGTTTGATCTATGAATGCTATGTATATTTATTTGCTAGTTTGGTGTGATGAATGAATATGCATGGTGCATTCATGGGCCCTGGGTTTTTGTAATTAAATATGGCCTGCGAGCCATTATATTTTATTGTAAAAGTTTCATTTATTTCTTAGAATAGAATATACTTGAAGACTTTGTAAATCAAGACGAAGCCCACCGGAGTGGAGAAGCCCAACTCGAAGATTATTATGTAATAGTATACAATCTTAGTTGTAGGTTTTTGGGCCCATGTTTGTCACGCTTTACTTTATGCAATTATTTATATATGCATGCTATGTATGGATGACAAAGCGTATGCCATGTAAGCCGTAATAAAATGAATCCCTAAAATAGTAAGTCACAAAGTTGCCTTCCTAATTCGAAACATGTCAAGGCATCGATCATCGGTCACGTAGACTAGGAGTCCTAGATGTGCCCGATTATCTTTGTGAGGATGGGTTGTGGATGTAGGTTGGACTTAACATGGAAAGGGATGCCCGGACCTAGGCAACTAATAAATGGGTTTGTGCGATAACATCTTAAGATGTTAGCCCATTTGATCCAAGAGTCATGTACGAGACATGATTGGAGTTCTCCTACCTAAGTAACTTAACTTATTAGGTGTACAAGCTCAGCTTGACTAATAAGTTGTTGTGAAAAGTGGATCTTGGCCCACATTAAATCACTAACGCGAATTATTTAAAGGGATATTAATTCGGTTTGTGGGATCATAAATAAGACCTCATTTAATCTTGCTAAATTTTATTGTAGATTGAAAATGGCATCTTCAAACAACAATTTCTCATTGCGATCGATCCTTGAAAAGGACAAATTGAATGGCTCCAATTTCATAGACTGGTCTCGAAACTTAAGAATAGTTCTTAAGTAAGAGAAAAAGTCGTATGTTTTGGATGCACCCTTGCCTGAAGAACCTGCTAGGAACGCCTCTGCGGTTCAAAAGGAAACTTTTGAGACCATGAAGAGCGATTCCAATGATGTGACCTGTCTGATGCTGGCCACTATGGTGCCTGAATTGCAAAAGCAATTTATGGACCAAGAGGCTTATGCGATCATGGTGCACCTCAAGGAGATGTTCTAAGAGCAAGCTCGTCACGAGAGGTTCGTGACGACAAAAGCTTTAATTTCTTGTAAGATGGCTGCGGGTACTCCTGTTAGTACCCATGTACTCAAGATGAAAGGGTATCTTGATACTCTTGAGAAGCTTGAGGTATAAGTGCCAAAGGAATTAGCCACTGACTTGATCTTAGGATCATTGACTGATGATTATGATCGATTCGTGATGAATTATAACATGCATGCAATGAACAAGTCAGTCACTGAGCTCTATGGGATGCTTAAGAATGCTGAAGAGAACATTCGAAAGACCAATCCCGTATTGATGGTTCAAGGGGGCATTAAAAAGGGACCCGCTAAGGGAAAGGGAAAGGGAAAGGCAAAACCCAAAAAAGACCTGACTCGGTTCAAGTCAAGTGGGAGTGCACCTCAGGCCCAATCCAAGCCCAAGGCTCAGAAGTTCAAAGAGAGTAGAGCACTTGCTTCCATTGCAATAAGATAGGGCATTGGAGGAAGAATTGCACTCTCTTCAAGGAAGAACAAAAGAAGAATGGAGCCAAGGCATCCAGTTCTAGTATTTTTGTTGTTGAAATTAACCTTTCTATTTCTACCACCTGGGTATTGGATACCGATTGTGGTTCTCACATTTGTTCAAATGTGCAGGGGCTAAGAAATAAGCAGTTACTTGGGAAGAATGAAGTGGACCTCCGTGTGGGGAATGGAGCACGAGTTGCTGCCATGGAGATAGGCAACTATCACCTCACTTTACCTTCCGGACTTTATATTGTTCTTAATAATTGTTATTATGTGCCTGCTATGAGCAGAAACATTATTTCAGTTTCATGTTTGGATAATGATGAATTTGATTTTGTTATTAAAAATGGCAATGCTCATATTCGTCGCCAAGGCATTTCTTATGGCAATGCCATGTTGAAAAATGGCCTTTATATCCTTGATTTACAAAACTGAGAGTCCATATACAACATTAATACAAAGAGGGTTAAATCAAATGAATTGAACCCTACTTACTTCTGGCATTGTCGTTTAGGACATGCAAACGAAAAATGCATTTCAAGACACCACAAAATTGGAGTGCTTGGGTCATTCGACTTAGAGTCTTATGACACATGCGAGCCATGTTTGCATGAAAAAATGACAAAGAGTCCTTTTAATAAAAAAGGTGAGTGGACTAATGGCTTATTGGAACTAATACATACCGATGTATGTGGACCTTTAAGTACACATACTAGAGGTGGTTTTAGCTACTTCGTGACATTCACAGATGACTTCAGTAGATATGGCTATGTCTATCTAATGAAGTACAAGTCTGAAACTTTTGAGAAATTCAAAGAGTTTAAGAACGGAGTAGAAAACCAACATGGCAAAAGTATAAAAGCCATTCGATCAGATCGAGGTGGCGAATACTTAAGCCAAGAGTTTGACAGTCATCTAAAGGAGTGTGGTATTATTTCACAGCTCACTCCTCCTGGAACACCTCAATGGAATGTGTGTCCGAAAGGAGAAATCGAACACTGTTGGACATGGTTCAATCTATGATGAGTCAAGCTAATCTTCCTATCTCTTTTTGGGGTTATGCATTAGAAACTGTTGCGTTTCTATTGAACCGTACTCCAACTAAAGTAGTTGAGAAGACACCATACGAGGTATGGACTGGGAAAGAACCCAATATGTCTTTTCTCAGGATTTGGAGCTGTGAAGCACATGTTAAGAAATTAACATTTGACAAACTAGAGTCCAAATCCAGTGTCTGCTTGTTTTTGGGTTATCCTAAAGAAACAAAGGGATACTACTTTTACTCACAAGCCGAGAACAAAGTATTTGTTGCTCACAAGGCTGTTTTCTTGGAAAAGGAGTTCCTTCTCAAGAAAGATAGTGGGACTAAAGTAGAACTTGGAGAAATTCAAGCGCCACAAACTCCTATAGAGGATGAGTTGGAAATGGGATCAAGTTCACAACCAGTTGTGGAACAAGAACCCATTACACAAGAACCTAGAAGGTCCGGTAGGGTACGTCAAGAGATTGAGAGATATGGATTTCTAATCACTGACAGTGACACTATTGAGTTAGTAGATTGTGAGGATCCTACTACCTATCGAGAAGCTATTGAGAGCCCAGACTCGAAAAATTGGCTTGAAGCCATGAAATCCGAGATGCAATCAATGTACGATAACCAGGTTTGGACCTTGGTTGATCCACCGGAAGGTGCTAAGGTAATTGAATGCAAGTGGCTATTCAAACTCAAAGCTGATAAGACCTATAAAGGTAGACTAGTAGCAAAAGGTTTTCGACAAACTCACGGTGTAGACTATGACGAGACCTTTTCACCTGTAGTCATGCTCAAATCCATTAGGATCTTGCTTGCCATAGCTGCATATCATGATTATGAGATATGGCAAATGGATGTCAAAACTGCTTTCCTCAATGGAAATTTACTTGAGGATGTGTATATGACACAGCCTGAGGGTTTTGTCAATCCCAAGCATCCTAAGAAGGTTTGCAAGCTTCAAAAATCCATTTATGGATTAAAGCAAGCATCCCGAAGTTGGAATCTTCATTTTGATGAGGCAGTCAAAGAATTTGACTTCATCAAGAATGAAGATGAGCCTTGTGTGTACAAGAAGGTTAGTAGGAGCATAGTAGTATTTCTGGTCCTATATGTGGATGACATCCTTCTCATTGGGAATGACATTCCAACATTGCAAAAGGTTAAGCAATGGTTGGGAAAATGTTTCTTAATGAAAGACTTAGGTGAAGCCGAGACAATACTTGGTATTCGAATCTATAGAGATAGATCGAATTAGCTCTTGGGATTAAGTCAAGAAAAGTACATAGACAAAGTACTAAAGCATTTTAGTATAGGAGACTCAAAGAAAGGGTACATACCTTTGGCTTTGGGAGTTCCTTTGACTAAAGAACAGTGCCCTAAAACCAAAGAGGAAAGGGACAACATGAGTAGAATCCCATATGCATCTGCTATTGGATCTATCATGCACGCTATGTTATGTACTAGGTTGGATGTTGCTCATGCATTGAGTATAACCAGTAGGTTTCAGCAAGACCCTGGTGAGAAGCACTGGTCTGCTGTAAAAGGGATTCTGAAGTACCTGCGAAGGACTAAGGATCACTTCTTGGTGTATGGTGGTCAAGAAGAGCTCGTCATACAAGGTTATGTCGATGCTGCTTTTCAGACCAGCACTCAGGATTCTAGATCGCAATCTGGATTTGTTTTTATTTTGAACGGTGGTGCTGTCAGCTGGAGAAGCTCAAAGCAAGAGACCGTTGCCGACTCAACTACAGAATCTGAGTATATTGCAGCAAGTGAGGCTGCAAAATAGGCTGTTTGGATTAAAAATTTCATTTCTGGATTAGGAGTGGTCCCAAGCATCCTAGATCCATTAGAAATTTTCTGTGACAACAACAGGGCCATCGCACAGGCAAAGGAGCCCCGGTCAAACCAAAAATCCAAACACATACTCAAGAGGTACCACCTGATCAGAGAAATCATTGATCGTGGGGATGTCAAGGTTAGCAAGATAGCAAGTGAAGACAATGTAGTAGATCCTTCGATGAAACAGTTGCGTCCAAATCTGTACGAAGCTCATTTGAGAGCGTTCGGTCTTAGAGCTATGCCCAATTGGGACTAGTGCTAGTGGGAGATTGTTAGTGTAAGCCCTAGCCCCAATACATTGTAACAAAACACTTGAAATTAATAAAATGAGGCATTTGTTTTATCTTTTGTATTCATGTGCATGTCAATTGATAAAACTATCCAAGAATGTCATTTCAGTTTAAGTTATCATGTGTGAGGCACATGGTTGTAAGACCTTGAAACAAATGAGACTTCATTCTAAACATCCCTAGTCAGTCATTGTTATGGGAATAACAATAAATTAAGACTAGTATGCTCTCTCTGATATTATGAGTTCTATCTTACGGATCATTAGGACAAGAGTGTCAATCAGAGATCATAGATACATGTTAAAGAACATGGTATCTAGATACGATCTGCTCATGAGAACACTACATGGTATAAGTCATAAGTGTTTCTCATATGCAAGTTTTTTATCGGAGTTCTTAGACCTGAAATCTCTATGAAACTCTTTATGAATTATGTGTACTTTGACATACACCTAACATGCTCGTAATAGAGTGAAAAGTACGGGTATGATTGGGTATGCATTGATTCATGTTAGAGAGCATGAGAGAAGTGAATGAATTACCCCTCTCAATAAGAGAGAAAATATCATCGGCCACTTGATCAGTGAACTGAGAAGTATATGGCCATACCGAGATGAAATAATGAGTAATCATTATTTATCTGAGAGTTTAGTGTCACTGGAATATCAAGAAAGGAATTAATATATATATAAGGATGACTAGTTCCATGCCTTATATTAATTATGATATTTATGGGTAAGAGACTATGCAAAATTGCATTAGGTCACTAAATGCCATATGCATTTTCATTTAATTTAGAATGCTATAATATCTTGCTAGAGAATATATATAGCCTTTGAATTAATTTATTAATTCATTGCCAACATTAAATGGACCTATAGGATTGCACAC
Source organism: Excoecaria agallocha (assembly GCA_037975025.1). Lineage (NCBI taxonomy): Eukaryota > Viridiplantae > Streptophyta > Magnoliopsida > Malpighiales > Euphorbiaceae > Excoecaria > Excoecaria agallocha. The sequence continues at coordinate 98,757,723 of CM075806.1, forward strand.
AAAGCATTGGGCTTAAAATATTTAAATAATATATTGGGCATTAATTTGGGCTTTTAATTAAAGTCAAATTAATGTGTGTAATGGGTTATAAAATTGCTATTGGACCTTGGTCCATGAGAGAGAGAAATTCAGCCCATAAGGTTTAATTTCAATTAATTAAATGTCTTGCATTAATTTAATTAATTGAGTATTAAAGCCTAAAAGACTTATGATCAAATTAAATCACTTTATTAGGAATATTAGTGGCCGAAATTCCTAGAGAAAAATTAAAGGAATTTCGGCACATGCTTAATATTTATTAAGTGATTTAGTTGATTAATATGTCTTATGTTTTATTTCAAATTTGAATTTTAAATTCAAAGGAGTTTAATTCAAAATATATTACTTATTTTTAGGAAGTGATTGAGGTTGAATTAATTATCTTGAGGTAGTAAATTCAGATCAAACACTTGCCAAAAAGATAATGATATATAAAGAAATAAAACCCTAGGAGACTTGAGAGTTGTGTTTAGCGTGAACCCTAATTCTTTTAGGTTTTGGCATGAACTCCTCTCTCACTCTCTCTTAATTCTTTTGGTCCAATTTTCACAAGGAGAAAGGATTGTTCCTTATTCTCTTGTGTTCTTGGGTAGTAATAGCAACCTAAGAGAAGTACAAAATCAAGTTTTGTAGCTTCAAACTATAGCCATTACACAATACCTTAAAAGAGAGCTAGCAATCTCAATTTTAAGCCGACAATGCAATTGTGTGTGTGAGAATAGAGGGAGTGGCATAAAAGGCTGTTCCTTGGCATTGGTGATCGAGATCTAAGGTGGACAAAGTCATCTTAGTTGCTGGTCATCACCAAATTCAAGATTTAAAAGGCATCAAAAGTTGTAAGTTTCAAAAACCCTAAAATTACATGTTTCGTTTCTTGCTTCGGATTTGTATGGTATGTATGATGAAAAATTTTATTTTTCCACTACGTTATCATCACATTCATACCATGTCATATTTCATCACAATTGTGTTACCAAGAAGTGTGCAATTTGAACTTAAATTAGCAACCATAACAATGGTGCAAGGAAATCAATTTTTTGAGTTAGATTTGGAAGATCTTGCTTAGCATCTCGACATATGTTTGGAAGTGACACTATTTAGATTCTGAGCATTAGATGCAATTTGATTGAAATTGTTTCCCTCCACATTGATTGGAAAAGTTAGATAATGGCTTTAGATGTTGCCAAGCTAGTTAATTTAGTCATGGGAATAGTTACAAGAGAAATTCCTGATGAGATTTTTTCCTCCGACCAAGATAGCAAATATTTACAACAATATAATGAGCTTTCATCAAATAAATAAATATCCCTTCCATGAAGCTTGGAAGAGGTTTAGAAGGCTATTAAGGAGCTATCTATTTTATGAGGTAGCAATTTATCAATTGATGACTATTTTCTATGTAGGGGTAAATACTCCTACAAGGTCACTTCTGGATGTAACATCTGGTGGTTTGTTCTTGAATAAGTTACCAAAAGAAGCATTTCACTTGTTAGATGAGATGTTAATGAATGATTCATAATGGGTAACCCTAAGACAAGTTTTAAAAAGGTAGGGTGTGCATAATATTGAGGAAGTTACAATGATAAAGGCATAATTGGAGCTGGTAAGGAATGAATTAAGTGAATTAAAAGTATAGAATATAGCTTGAATTTCTCAAGAGTGTGGATCTTATGAGAGTGGAACATATGTTCAAGATGGTGGAGCTATATGAGATGTGAATGGAGTAGGAGATTATCGAAGAAATGATCCTTACAACAATACATATAATCCAGGTTGGAGGAATTACCAAAATTTTTCTTGAAAAGAGGGAAATTAAAATGCTTTATCTTCTCAACCCCAAGCAAGAGTTCCCTTTAACCAAAATGTCCACCATAACTACAATCATTCTTAGCAACCTCACGTGACCACTCATTACCAAGCCTTATATCTACCACACAATTACTAAGGTCAAGGTTCAAATCAAAACCAACATTAAGCATATCATCCATTTGAATTTCAATCAAGATCATCGATATAGGAGAAGAAGCCAAACCTTGAAGATATGCTAGCTAATTTCATGAATAGCCAATAACAATTCATAAATAGTCAGCAATAATTAATGGCTAGTAAGGAAACACGGTGGAAATCAAGGAGCAATGGAACCATAATCAAAATGCTTCCATGAAGAACCTAGAGACATAACTAGGCCAACTTGCCAATTCAATATCCAACAAACAACCTGGCACTTTCCTTTCTAATATGGATAAAAATCCTAAGAAGGAGGCCAAGGCAATCAAATTAAGGAATGGCAAGGAGGTAACTAAAGGAGAAGAAAAAGGCAAGTCATCTTTACCATCATCATAAAGTATGGAGGAGCCAACACGAAAAGTAAGCGGTTTTAACCCTAAGGTAAAGGTGAATGAAGATGCTCTTACCATTGACAAGGGTAAGAACATAGTGAATTTCAATGTAGATGATCTTGATAGAAATAGGTTGTCATTTCCTGCTATAGCTAGAAAGGAAAAAAAAGCAATTGGCTAGATTTTTAGAAATGTTTAAGAAATTGCATATCAATTTGCCTATTGCTGAAGCTTTAGTTCACATGCCCAATTATACTAAATTTATGAAAGAACTTTGTTCTAATAAAAAAAACTAGAAGGGTGTGAGACTGTGCAACTTACAGAGAATTGTAGTGCCATTATAATGAATAAGATTCTTAAGAAATTGAAAGATCTTGGTAGTTTTACTTTACCTTGTGAAATTGGTGAAAATTTTATTGGTAATGCCTTATGTGACTTAGGAGTTAGCATTAATTTGATGCCATACTCCATGTGTAGGAAATTTAACCTAGGTGATCTCAAGGAGATGGGAATGAGGCTTCAATTGGCTAATAGGTCAGTAAGAAAACCAAAAGAGGTGATACAGTATTTACTGGTAAAGATGGGAAAATTCATCTTTCTCATAGATTTTGTAGTGATGGAGATAGAGGAGGATAAAAAAGTACTACTAATTATAGCGAGGCCATTTTTAAACATAGCAAAAGCCTTAATTAATGTGTATGGCCAAAAGGTTACCCTATGGTTCAATAATAAATAGTTGGTAATGGACATGAGCAAGGCTACAAAGTACACATCAAGTGATTTGGAGGAGTTTATTTATTTTATGGATATGATGCAAGAATGTGTGAAGGAGAAGCAAGAGAAAATTTTGCTAAAGGACCTACTGAATAAATGTTTGATGCAGTCTTTCAAGAATGAAGGGTTGGCTGAAGTGAAGAAAGAGATGGTCGTTGTCTTAAAAAAGGAGAATGAGGAAGATTTAAAGGAGGAGGGAATTCTAGATGTTCCTCAAAATAAGAAGTAGGCTTAATTAAAAACTCTACCTTCTCACTTGAAATATGTATTTTGAAAGGTAATGAAAAATCGACAATTATATCTTTTTTCTTTGATAGGTTTGGTGAAAGAGCTATTGATTACTATGCTCAAGAAACATAAGATGGCAATTGGATTGAAGACCTCAAACGTGAAGGGATTAGTCTAAGCTACTGCATGCATCGGTAACCAATGGATTAAATTTCAAACAGTGGTTCAACCTTAAAGGCAGCTAAATCCGATGGTGCAAGAAGTGGTTAATAAAGAGGTATTCAAGCTCCTTGATTCTGGAATTATTTACCCTATCTCCAATAGTAACTAGGTGAGTCTTGTGTAGTGTGTCCCAAAGAAATAGGGGATTACAATAGTGCAAAATGAGCAGAATGAACTTATTCTAACTTGTATAGTTACAGGTCAGAGAGTTTGTATAGATTTAGAAGACTTAATGCTACCACCCAAAAAGACCATTTCTCTTTGCCATTAATCGATCAAATGCTAGAGAGCTTAGCGGGTAACAAGTTTTATTGCTTTCTAGATGGGTATTTAGGGTACTTACAGAAACCAATTGCCTTGATGATCAAGAAAAGACTACCTTTACTTTTCCTTATGGAATATTCGTATATAGAAGCATGCCTTTTAGCCTTTGTAATGCATTGGTTATGTTTCAATAGTGTATAATGGCCATCTTTCATGATTTCATTGAGCATTTCATGGACGTGTTTTTGGATTATTTCACCATCTATAGGAAGGACTTTAAGAGTTACTTAGCTAACCTAGAATTGGTATTGGTAAGATGTGAGGAGATTAACCTAGTTTTAAATTAGAAAAAATGCCATTTTATGGTTCAAGAGGGGATAGTGTTGGGGTATAAAGTGTCCGAAGTAGGGATTGAGGTGGGTAAACCCAAAATTGATGTTATTGAAAAGTTACCACCTCCCACTACTGCAGGGGTCAGAATTTTTCTAAGACATGCTGGATTTTATAGGCATTTTATCAAAGATTTTTCAAAAATTACTAAACCACTATCCAATTTGCTTATTAAGGGTGTTGTATTTGATTTCTCTAGTGCATTTTAAAGGTAGTCAACATATTGAAGCAAATATTGATCTTAGTTATGGTGATTATTTCTCCAAATTGAAGCTTACCATTTAAGTTGATGTGTGATGCTAGTGACTTTGCAATAGGAGCAGTGTTGGGGTAGAGGCACGATAAAATCTTTCATGCTATATATTTTCCCAGCTATACATTGACAAGAGCCCAAGTCAACTACACAACCACCAAAAATTAGTTGCTTGCTATTTTGTTTGATTTTGATAAATTTCATTCATATTTGCTTGGCTCTAAAATAATTATTTTGTCTATTCATGTAGCTTTGCGGCACTTGTTCACAAAGAAAGAGTTAAAGGCAAGATTAATTCGGTGGGTGTTATGGCTATAAGAATTTGATTTGGAGATAAGAGGCAAGAAGGGTGTTGAGAGTTTCATTGTGGACCATCTATCTTGCTTGGAGCATGAGCATATCAAGAAAGGGGAGATAAATGATTTCTTTTCGGATGAATTCATTTATGCTATTTATTCTTATGCTGTTGATATTTTTTGGTTTGTTGATATAGCAAATTATCTAGCAGGAGTTTTTATTCCTAGAGAATTATTATGGCAACAAGGGAAGAAGCTGAAGGCTGATGCAAAGCACTACATGTGGGATGACCCCTATCTTTTTAAATTGTATGTGGATCAGGTGTTAAGAAGGTGTATTCCCCAAGAAAGGCAAAGAGACATTATCAAGGTATATCACAATAGGGAAGCTGGTGGACACCATGGGCTAAATTGAATTGTATCAAAAACTCTTTCCTTTAGGTTTTATTGGCCTAATTTATTCAATGATGTGAACATTTTCATTCAATCTTGTGATAGATGTCAAAGGGTATGCAATATAACTAAGAAGGATGAGATGCGATTCACCAATATGCTTGAGATAGAGCTTTTTGATTTATGGGGTATAAATTTCATGGGACCTTTTTCGATGTCGTATGGGTTCGAATATATCTTAGTGGCTATAGACTATGTTAGCAAATGGGTAGAAGCTATAGCCACTAGGACTTATGATGTAAAAATTATGTTAAAATTTATGACAAAGAACATATTCACCTATTAAGAATCCTCTAGAGCTATAATCAATGATGGTGGCAAATATTTTGTCAACAATCAATTTAAAGCCTTACTAAAAAAGTTTGGAGTTAGGCATAAAGTCACTGCGATGTACCATGCCCAAGCTAATGGTCAAGTTAAAGTGTCGAACCGTGAGCTTAAATTGATATTGGGGAAAATGGTCAATGCCTTTAGAAAGGATTGGTATCTTAAGCTAGATGACTTCTTGTGGGCATATAAGATAGCTTTTAAGATGCCTATAGCGATGTCCCCTTTTTGGTTAGTATTTGGAAAATCATGTCACCTACTCCTTGAATTGGAACATAAAGCTTATTGGGCCACCAAATTCTTAAATTTTAATCTTGATAGTGCTGGAAAGTGTAGGGCTTTCCAGTTGAATGAATTAGAAGTGTTAAGGGTTTGGGCTTACAATCATGCTGAAAAGTAGAAGGACGAGACCAATATGTTGCATTATCAAAAGCTAGTGAGAAAAGAGTTTATACTAGAGATGAAAGTGCTGCTATATGATAGTTGATTGAGGTTATTTCCTAAAGAACTAAAATCAAGGTGGAAAGGGCCTTTTTATGTGATAGAAGTAGACAAGTTTGGAGTGGTGACATTGAAGCACCCTAGAGATAAAAAAGGAAATCAAGGTGAATAGCCATCGATTGAAGCCCTATTTTGAATTAAAGTTCGAAGGCACTTCAGTGATTGTCACCTTGATTGATTCTTGACAGTACTTGAAAGTCCAGCTGCGAGCTTGGTAAATGTAAAACTACTTTTTAACCCTCGCTATTATCAACTTTCATTTGCATTTTTTATTTTGTAGTTGTATGGATTGTGCTTCAAGAGCTTTTGGTTCATGGGTTATAATTTTGAGTTTTTTTCTTGTTGAGGTGGTTATAGAAATTTAATTTAGTGGCCAAAGGAGTTTGCGAAGTGGAAACTTTTGGGTGATTTTTGTTGGTCTTGCTCATTAGGTTTTTAGTGCTGACTGTGACATAGGGGCAGTTTTGTTTTTGGATCCAAGAGAGTCACAGGTCATGGTCATTAGGATTTTTGTGTTCACCGTGACATAAAATGCATTTACATTCTGGACTGATGAATTATTACCTCATGGTTAGTAATCTTTTAGTTTAGTAGAGAAAAGTGAGTTATCTCACAATCAACAGGTTTTTAGTGTTGACCATGACTCCTGAAAACCTTAATTAAGAACCTAATTTTTATTTTACACCTTTTCATTTTCTTTTTCATCTCTTCAGTTTTCTTATTTCTTCTTCACCTCTTCTCCCCTTTTTCTTCATCTTTTCTTCTTTTCTTCTTCACTTTTGGCTATGAACTCCTTTAAATACTCCATAGGTAAGAATAAAATCTTCTTCCTCTTGACCATTTAGTTTATTCTCTTTATTTTTTTTTCTTTTTCAATTGTTGTGTGTTTTCTTTTGCGATTTTCTTTCTATTTTCCTTTCCTAACTTTCTTTTTCATTTTATTTTGTGTTTTTCTTTATTTTGCCAGTTTTTACTCTAGCATTTTGTTCTCTATTTCTCTATTACCATCATCAAGTAAGTTTCCCTACTTTCTACTCTTTGTTTTTTTTTTATTTTATTATCATGATATCTTTCTATTTTTTGTTCTTCATTATTCATGGTGATTTTATTTTCGATTGTTTTGTTTATTACTTCATCTTTGTTTAATTTTATTTGTCTTTTTTTATTGTTGTTCTATGCGTTCTTTCTTTTGTTTTGCTTTTGTTCTTCAACACATATCTTAACTGCATAGATCATAAAAAACCCTAATGTTTAATTTCTTCGATTTATAGTTTTTATTGTTTGATTCATTGGATCTTCTTGCTATTTGTGGTATACATTATATTATTATTTTTATTTTGAATAAATTAGCATGTGAGAGGATCATTTACAAGTACATACTCACCATTCCACATCTTTAATCTATTAAATTATTATGAATTTGCAATGCCTGTTGATGTTTTCATAATTTTATGATGGGATCTCTATTTGTTCTTCACAAATTTTGATGTTGGGATTTAATGTGTGCATCAGTTCTTCCATTTTTGCTTTGTTGATTTACTGCATGCAAACTATTTGACAAAATACTTGTATAGGAATTTTCCATCTTTTGTCTAATGCTAATTATTTTTAAAATAGGGATTGTGTTTCTTGTTTCATTCATTAAATAACTCATTCTTTGCTAATGGTTGATTGCTAAAACATGCTAACTATTTTTATCTTGGGTTGATGACTATAAATTCTTGATGGGTTGAGCATAGTTAAGCATTAGTTTTTCATGTGAGTTATAGGGGTTAAGCAAACATACATTGAGAATTTGACCAATTTTGCTTTATACCTTGCTAGGATTGTTGAACTGTGACCATTTAAACTTTGATTCTAATTAGTTAAACTAACTTTTCACCTTGGACCATTTTGAGAATTCCATAAAGGTTGATATTCTAGCTTTTAGTCTATCCTATTGATTCCTTTTAGTGGCTATCTTAAAGGGTTAACAATAATTTAGAAAAATTGATTTATGTATTGCTATTGGATGTTAAAATTTTGGCTTGATTTATGCAATTAGCAATCTGATTGCATTGGTTATTTTCATGCATTCTAGTATAATTGGCTTTTGTGTTTCACTATGCATATTGATTAAACAAAACCTCTAGTTGTATTTGAGTGATTATTGTGTTCATAGAGCAAGTTCACCCAATTTTATCTGACATATTTCAATTGTAAATGCTTACAATTCTTAAGTTCTAATTGGCCTATTGATTTTTGATTATCATGTCTAGAGAACTACTTTTGTCTATTCTCTTCAAAGGTTAAACCTTACTTGTTGAGTCTGGCCAGTGAATTTTTTATATGTTTTGCTAGCACTCCTATCTGGGTAGTTATTTGCTTGTGTGCTATTTTATGGACACCAAGTGTTAGACCATAGTAAGCTAGATGCATAGATATTGGGTTTGTGCATGATAAATTGGAGCATTGAGCCATTTTGTTATATCTTGCTATCATTGTTGATATCTGAGTCATGGGCAGTTTGATTTTGGGTTAAATTTGGTTTTCAACTTGAGCATACAAGTGTTTCATGGGGCTTTATACTACTATTGTTTATAATATGCATAAACCTGGGTTTTATTCTATTTTTGGCTTCTAATTTATCAGGGTTGTTTGCTTGAATCTCCCCTATTCTTTTTGATAATACTATTTACATTTATTGTTTGTTAGTGAGATCATTGCTGAATTTAAGTTTTAGGAGAAACATGCAAGTTTTGTTAATATAAGTGTTCTCATTGGGGTATTAACTATGCATTTGACAAAGTGGTTTTTAGGCTTGAAATTTAGGAATTTGGCCAACTTACTATTGTTTTTTTATCTTAGTAGAATTATTTAGTAGAGCAATTAGAAATTTTCTTAGTTGATTTCATTGAGTTTGCCTAGTTGAATGCCTTCTTTGCTTGAACCAAAAAATGGTTTTACTTGTTATTTGTTGATCATTTTCTTCAAGGAACACTTACCCATACTTGAAGAATTTCTGTTGACAATACACCTGCATGATATGATGTTGTTTAAATGCTTGATCCTTATGCTTAAGAGTTATTTTGTTTGTGGAATTGATGTGAAATTTTATGAAGCTTTTACACTGTTGAGTGCATTCCTTAGTTATTGACTCTGTGTTTTAGGATTTTTATGGCATTTGATATTTAAATTTTTTTCAAATAATCTAAGTTTGTGCTTAATTTTCCCACATGCAACTCTTATGATTTCTTGCTTTTGGCATCTTTCTTAAGCTACATGTATCTACAAGGTATATGTGTTACCATATTGTTACACTCAAGTGTCATTGCCTACAATTGTGTGAATAATGGAGTTTGCAGCCTTCCTGACCATTATTGATTAACTATTCAACAATTGTTTAGCATATGTTTTATTGTTGTTCATTTGTTATTAAAGTTGGTGCATCTATGTTGAGGTCTGGTCAAGAGCTTGATCTTGTTTTGGTTTTTTTGTGCAGTGGCCCCCGAAAGGCCTCATACAAAGGCTGTGATACCATCCCAGATTATGCCAAACTCTTCAAATCCACCACCCTTATCCAGCCAACCACCCTCTCCAAGCCAACCACCCTCTCCAAGCTAGATGATCTTGTTCCTACCTGGGTACCAGCGGATATATGGGAGAGATATGCTATAATGTTCAAGTGTCAATACTTGCCCTTAGCCTATCTAGATATGGACTTATTTGAGAAGCTAGGTGATGTTAATCCCAAGGTTAAAGAACCCAAAAATCCTTGAACATACACTTTGATCTCAAAACGCAAAGAAGACCTCCCTATTGAACCCCCAAACAACACGTGAATCGAAATGGAAATAATCGGGATAAGAAGAATAAGAAAATGCCACAATCAAATGATTGATAAGTAATCCTAATTCTTGATACAATAGAAAAGAAAGCAAGCAATCTCACAATCTCTCTAAAAAATTTCGGGTAAGCCAAGAGAAAAACTCTCAAAGTTTGTAATTTGATTCTAATATATATCCCTCTTTACAAGTTATAATAACCTATTTATAGCCTCCAAACCCTAAGGAAATTGGTATAAATAAGTCCAATAGGTTTAAAACACTAAATTCTACCTAAAATAAGCTAAAACAACTATTCAAAAATCCTACTAAGGTAAAGTGACGAATTTCAAGCCCAAAATAAAAGACTAACTAATAACCCAAATAACTAAATAATCCCTTTGAAAGGAAGGCCACATGCATAAGCCCACATTTACAACTTAAATGAATCATGTGACTTTTAAATGAGGCATATGACTTGTACAATTATAGCCCAAAGTTGTATAAGCCCAAAATGACTTAGACCCAATTCCTTCACTTGCTTCCAAAAGCTAAGTACTTTAAGCTTGTGATGTTAATTGATGAAATCATCATGAATTGCCCCTCCTATGGTCGTATCATTTCCTCCATCTTTAGAAAAGATTCATCCTCGAATCTTCATCTTGTAAGAGTTGGGAATTGATACTTGAGGAATACATTCATCTTCGTAAATGATCTTCGACATTGGAGGAAATAATATGAATGCTTCTTCATTGAGGAACTCATCATTATCCTGCAAGTTATAAACAAAAGGACTATGTAGAACATGGTTAGTATTTAATATAGTGATATGATTTTGACTTCCTTCACTTTCCATGTGCAACTCATTCTCCTTAATCAATAGAGAATTAACTGTAACTTTCGAATCTTCCATTTCAACTAAGTAAACTTCTTCACTTGCACTCAAACAATCAATAATTTCTTCACTTTCAATTATTTCTCCATTATGCCCAACATCATTATTCTCTTCTACCTCTAAAACAACCTCATTTACCAAGTTCTCCACATCTTTAACTTCACCCAAAACCTCTTTTTCCTCATCAAGCTCATCAACAACCTCCCTTTCATGGTCTTGAGTAACTTCACTATCAAAACCTATATCTATATCACCCTTTTTAGGTTCACAAATTATTTCTTCTAGGATAACTTCCTCCTTCTTTCTCTTTGCTTTGCTCTCCTCCATTCTAATAAGTGGTTCGAAGTATTGTCTAACTAACCATTCTATATTATTAAGGTCTTGCCTTAACAAATTTATATCATCCTTAAATGCATTCCTTTCATATTGATTTAAATTTTGCTTTGACTTGTAATAGGACATCCTCACATTCACTCGTGTTTCACTCAAAATTTGGCTTTTACACTCTTAATGTCCTCTCACACTCTTGCCTTTTTCCTCTCAAGCTTGCAACTTCAAAATTGCACTTTAGAATAAGAATCACAAATCATAAACTTGACATATTTTAGAAACAAGGAAATAATACTAACAACAAAAGATAGCTCAAACTAGAAAAGAAGACTCTAGACACAATGGAGGTGATAGACGAACAAGAGTGGTGTACCAGTTAATGATAATCAAATTAGAGTATTAGACAAGCAATGATACCTTAACAATGTAAATGGAACAAAAGCTAGCTTAAAACAAAGAAATAAGCAACAAGAATCAAGAAAAATAATAATATAGAAAGTAACAAAGGAAAGAGATCAACAAGAATACCAAATTAAACTAAATAAAGTAGAAAACATGAAAAACAAATCAATTTAAAGCTAATTTATTCACTATGTCGAATGATGTAAAAAGCTTGATTAGTGTGTCAAGTTGTGTACAAAATGATGGCAAAGTGATAGCAAAATGATGGCAAAAGTTTCCAAAAATGATAGCACAAATGGTGGAAAAAGTTTCCAAAAATGGTTACACAAATGATGGAAATGTTGCCAAAAATGGTTGCACAAATGGTGGAAAGTTTTCAAAAATGGTTACACAAATGATGGAAAAGTTACCAAAAATAGTTGCACAAATGGAAAGCAAATGATAAAAATGATTAGCATAAATGGATAATAAATGGATAGCACAAATATTTGCCAAGTAGAAATCCTTGTCTAACTAGGATTAGGATTATAATTCCAATTTAGATATGGACTAGGATTTTTGAAAGTCTAAACCCAAAGCAATAAGGATTAATTTTCCTACCTTTTAAAGGATTCCCAAATGTGTTTGGAAAAGGTGTAAATTTTGCCCCTCCTAATCCTAAAGCAAAAAGGATTAGTTTTTCCCACTTATGAAAGGATTAGGATTTCTTTAGGCTATATAAACTACCCTTGCTCAATTGCTCCTTAATTTTTTTCTTCTTCTATTTTTCTTCTCTTTCACGTTTTTCTCTCTTCTTTTTTTTTTGATGAATAGTACCATAACAGTGCGATGAATAGTATCATGAATAGTGCCATAATTTTTTTTCTTTTTTTTTTAATTTAACACACCAATCTAAAGGCTACTACTACTAAAATTTGGTTTTTTATGCCAAAGATTCAAAGTTTAAGTTCAGTTATAAGGCTTCTTAATGAATCAAAACACAAAATAAGGAAAAGAAAAGGCTAAATTTAACACACAAAAAACACACAAATCAAAACTTATCACTACCTAATTCGGCATAAACATAAAGAAATCAAGGAAGAAAAACAACACAAACCTAATACTAAGATAAATAGGAATTTACCTTTCTTTTGGCTCTGATACCAAATGATGTGGAACCCCAAGGTTAAAGAACCCGAAACCCTTTGAACATACACTTTGATCTCAAAACGCAAAAAAGACAAACACCCTTCCTATTGAACCCCTAAACAACACGTGAATGGAAATGCAAATAATCGGGATAAGAAGAATAAGAAAATACCATAATCAAATGAGTGATAAGTGATCCTAATTCTTGATGCAATAGAAAAGAAAGCAAGCAATCTCACAATCTCTCTAAAGAATTTCAGCTAAGCCAAAAGAAAAAATCTCAAAGTTTATAATTTGATTCCAATATATATCCCTCTTTACAAGTTATAATAACCTATTTATAGCCTCCAAACCCTAAGAGAATGGGTATACATAAGTCCAATAGGTTTAAAACACTAAATTCTATCTAAAATAAGCTAAACCAATTACTTAAAAACCCTACTAAGGTAAAGTGACGAATTTCAAGCCCAAAATAAAAGACTAACTAATAACCCAAATAACTAAATAATCCTTTTAAAAGGAAGCCCAAACGCCTAAGCCCACATTTACAACTTAAATGAATCATGTGACTTTTAAATGAGGCACATGACTTGTACAATTATAGCCCAAAGTTATATAAGCCTAAAATGACTTAGACCCAATTCCTTCACTTGCTTCCAAAAGCTAAGTACTTTAAGCTTGTGATGTTGATTGATGAAATCATCATGACTTACCCCTCCTATGGTCATATCACTAGGCATTAAATAAGAAGTACAGGTACACAAGCAAGCATAGGTTGGGAAAGGTTATTTGCTTATAATGAGTGGTTTTACCCTAAGCTTACAAGGATTATGTTGCCACTATCAAGTGCATTATATGAGCCAATCCTTATGAAGATCCAGGGAAAGTTACTTTTAATTTGAAGGGAACACTATATGCCATAACCCTTATGGAATTTTCAAATGTTTTAGGTTTTCATGGTTTTGCCTTCGATGCTTTCCTCAACTATGTCAGAACCACTGTATAGGAAGAGATAAAAGATCTACTTTCAGATATTAATTAAAATTCAATGATAACAAAGTCCCATAATTTTAGGGATCATACACTCTGAATTCTTCACAAGTTTTTCTCCATGTCACCAATATGCCACATTAAGTCGGCAGGCAAAGTGAACCTCCCTTAAGCCTTATTTTTGGTAGCAAGGTTTAGAGGCTACCCAATCAATGGTGCCATTCACTAGTTGCATAAACTATAAGAGATGCAGTGATATCAACAAAAGTGAAGAGAATTTCCCTTGGAGGATGGGTTACTGTGTTAACAAAGCCTTTTGGACATCCATTAGATGAAGAAAAAATGCTTTTTACTATTTCTCAGTTGACATAAAACTATCGAAGAATACAAAAATCATAATAGAAGATGATACAGTGGAGCATGGTATCAGGTTGATCACAAGGGAGGAGTATAAGGATAAGATGACTAAGAGTTTAAGCAACCCTTTGCATGTACTTGATCAGGGTTCAACAACCATAACCTCTGCTCTATGTACTGAATTGATTTCGAGGATATATGCTTTATCTACTAAATAAGTGGAATTTCAAAAGCAACAGCATCAGATGTTAGTTTCTATCACCTATGTAGCATCAAGGTTGGATGACCTTTTTCCACCTCTTCCACTATAGATCTAATTGGAGGGAGTTTACCTACTTCATAATTTTTTTGTGTTTATTGGTTAACTTGCTGAGGACAGCAAGCTCTAAACTGTTGGGTAAGGGAGTAGTTAGTTAATTTTGGGACTAAAGGTTAATTATTTTTGTGAATATTGAAGAAACTTTTGCTAACTTTGGTGTTGATTTGGTGAAGAATTGATGCTGAAGATCATTTTTATGAAGATTGTTAAAGATTTTTGTGAAGATTTAGTTTTGAAGTGAAGATTTTAAAGTGGAAGATTTGATTTGAGTGCTCAAAAATTTGTGAAGTCTTTTTAACCACAAACTTTATGTCTTTAAGTTTTTAAAGTTTATTTAATTTTTATTTTAAGTGGTTGTTGCTTTTGAATGATCTAATAGATAGTTTAATGTTAAATTTCAAATTTTAATTCTTTTAGTTTAAAGTAGTTTATCTCTATTTAAATCCATTACTGCTTTATGTTATCTTTTATTCCTTACTTTTATTAGCTTTACTTTTTTTTTATCTAAGTGTTTTAATTACCTTTTAGTCAATTTTTAAATATTGTGTCTGTGTCTACTGAGTTGTTACCATTTGTAATTAGTCTAAGTTTTCCTAGGTTATTCTTGAATGAATAAGTTTGAACTTGGGCTTGTGAACTGTTTGTTTAGAGAGTTAAAGTAGCAAGAGAGTAGTCGTATTGCTTCAGTGAGAATTTTATTTCAATTAGTCTCAATTGGTCATATATCATTTGATTTCTATTTCTTTGTGCACATTAGGCTATTTTTGTGAAAATTCTCAAAAAATTAGTGAGTGAGAGCAGTTGAGTGAAGGAATTATAGGATAAGCTAGAACCTTCATCATCTTCCTTTGAAATGACTATTTAACTTAGGCATAAATAGGATATGACCTAGGTAGCTTTTCTTTGAAAGATAAATTTAAAATGACTTTTGACCTACCTTATGCTATTTTAAGCATACTATTTAAAAATTTTTCTAAATGAGTATGCTAAAAGTATACTATTTAAAAATTTTTCTTGATTACACTCTATTATTTAATCATATAGCTTAATTACCTTTTACCTCCCCTATCTTGGAATTGGCCACTTTGGGTTGGGCAGTATTATGCATTATTAGTAAGGGATTTGTATGTTTTTGATTAGTTAAGGGTGTTAAAATTTGATGGAAATTATAAAAAATGTGGCAGTGTGAGTTAAGACTTAAAAATCTCAAGAAATTGCTAATTTTAGAGATTTAAGAATTATTGGTGCCCCTATAATTTTAAAAAAATTATTATAATAAAATTTATGTTGCAAAATTTTATTTTATTTCATATTGCAAAGGATAAGTGTGTAGTACCTACCACTTAAGAGGAAATGTTGATTGTTGAGCTAGTTCAAGAGATAAAAATTTTAACCCTTACTTCCTTTAAATTTGTGATTTTAGTTAATGCCTTTTGAGATTCATCCTTTAGTATTGATAGCAAGAACAAAAAATGTAAAAAAGTTATTGATTTTCATAAATTAAGGTGGTATTTTGAGGTAGTGTGATGATTATATTTTGTTAACTTTATCTCTTCTTTAGAGCCAATACATTAACCTTCCATTACAACCTTAATGTAAGACCTAGTGATCATGTTTTTAATTTGAGTTATTTAATAAAGATAAACCATGTGGTTTCAATGCTAAAAGAGGTGCCTATGGCTATCCTGAGTTTCAAGTGCGAAACTGATTTGCAAAATTTTTGTATTTTCTTCTTTTTGCTCAATTGTTGGAATTCACTGGTGGTTTTTGGTTTTGAAAAGTGGTAAATTGTTTTGGCATAGCACACATGCATAGGAAATTGATTGATATAGATTTGTCCGAGTCTTTTTTATTGAATTTTTCATTTTAGTGTCTTTTACTAAGTGTTATTTTGGCTTATTTGAATTTTCTTATTTTGAGTTAGAGTTTGAATTTTTAAGAATGTAGATGATTCATTTTTCTTGAGGGCAAGCAAAGTCTAAGTAGGGGGTAATTTGATAACTCTAATTCAATGTCTAGTTTTTAGTCTCTTTTAGTCTAGTTTTAAGTGTCTTTTGCTTTATTTTGTTTAGTTTCAGTAATTTCTATGCAATTTCAGTAAATTTTGTCTTTCATGTGTTTTGGAGAGCTTTTAATACATTTTTATACTGAATCTCAGATTTTACAGGTACCTCACAATTAGTAGGTTTTTGGTGCTAATCATGACCTATGGCTTTTTGGTAAAATTCACCATTCCAAGCATGTCACAATCAGACAAGATTTAATGATCACTATGACATACTCTTTCCTTAGTCCAGAATCAAGAAGAGAAGGACCTCATGTCTAGCAGCATTTTGGTGCTGACCTTAAGGTATCAAAACTTCAGTACATAATGCAATTGAGAAGTATGTCACGATCAGCAGTTATTTGGTACTAACCACGATCCATTCCAATCCAGAAGCAATTTTTTAGCATGTCACGGTTAGCAAGAATTTGATGCTAACCATGACCCTATTTAGAGCTATATAAGTTATATTTTTCTATTTTGCAATCAAATCTAGTTTTGGTTCTTTCTTATGTTCTTTCATTTTTTTTTAGGGTTTTATACAAAGTTATAATTTTCAACTTGCAAATATATAGATCTACACAAAAATGGAGATTAAATTCTCAGTTCATTCATTTTTTATTCTTATCTTTCTTTGAAGGTTGAAAAGAAGATTGGAGAAGCTTGGATTCAGTGGGGTGTTCATCCCCCCATGAATTTCTTGGTTTGTTTTTTCCTTTTCTCTTATTTTTTTTTGTAATGGGTAGTGAGTAGTAAGCTAGTTATTTAGGGGATCTTTGAATCCCTAATACCCAATGTGAATATTGAACTTATTTGATTTTATATACAAAAAAATAGTTCATTTTATGCTACAAGAAAATATCAAAATAGCAACTGGATGATTTTTGTTGCTAAAATTGGTTAAAGTTTAAAGTTTTAGCAATGGAATAAAAAATGGTTATCTTTCACCACTAAAAAAGGTGGGAACTTTTGATGCCAAAAAAATTATATACCGCTGCTAAAAAACATGCAAACAGATGGTGAAAAAATTTTGGGCTAAAATTTAGCAACAGAATTCAAAATATGTTGCTAAATTAGAAACAAAAATTATTTTTCATTGCTAATTTAGCAACAGAATTTGATTTCCATTACTATTTTAGCAACAAAAAACTATTTCGTTGCTAAATTAAGTGCCAATGATTGAAGGAAAAATTTTGTGCTAAAATTTAGCAACGAAAAATAATTTCTTTGCTATTTTATCAGTTGAATTTCTCAGGTTGATTAATTAGCAAAGAAAAATAAATGTTTTTGTTGTTCTTTGAGAAACCAAATATAGTTTTAGTTGCTAAAATAATAATGGAATACCATTTCTATTGCTAAATTAGCAACAAAAATTATATTCCATTGCTATTTTAGTATTTGCCCTTGGTATAAATATTGCCCTTTTCTTCTCCTTTTTTGTTTTTTTTGCCTTGTGTACTCTCTCTCTCTCTCTCTCTGTACGTCTCTCTCATCTTTATTTTCCCTAGGTTATATGCACCTCCCCTGTCACTCCCATCTCTCTCGCCATCGCCTCTGGCCTTCTATCCATGTTTCCTCATCTCTAGCTTCAACCTTGTTGCCTATAACTCACTAGATGCCTATTCGATAAAAGATTATATTTCATCTCTTTATGTTTTGGGTAGTTATTGTTTGACATAATTTAGGGTTATTTGTGATAATTTTGATTGAACTCCTACACTTTGCTTTCTGTTTTCACTTTTGATGAGATACAATATTAGGTTATTCCGTTATCCTTTCTTCTCCAATCTTGCCATCTCTCCTTAGGTACTCTCTCTGTCTCTCTCTCTCGTTTATGTACATTAGGGATTTTCCTGAAAATCTTGTAAAGATTTGATACAAAATTGATTTTGCTTCTCTTTTTTACGATTTCCCTTCCCTACCTCCCTCTATTCTTTATTAACCAGGTCGACAGCAATGGAGTTTCCTTGTCTGGCCATTTATCAAAGCTCCATCGCCGACCAACTTCCCTATTTTTTGGTATGTATGTTTATAAGTTTTTTTACATGTCTTTAAGTTCTACGCAAATTCTTTATATTTTATAAGTTATGAGTTACGAAATACCCATAATTGTCAATGTTGATTTTTGAAATAGCCATCAATTGGGGTAAAATTTGTGATTTTTTTAGGGAATAAAGGCCTCAAGATTGCTTGAATTAAAGGGCATACAGACTTATTAGACCTTTTTCACAGGTAAATTCAGTGATGTTATCTGAAATAAGCAAAAAAACTACAGTGAATATATATGTGTTGAGAATAAATACAATAAAATTAATTTTGGGTCACTATTTTAAGTTTTTGAAATCATGTTTGTTTATATAATTTGGTTAGTCTATGCATCATCTGAGGTACTCAGGAGGTGGGTAGCAATATATGGTTATCTTTATTGGGTAATTTCTCTAATTAGGTGACACTTGTCTGTTATGTTTGTAGTTGTAGAAATTACGAATAGTTTTTGTCGAACTATAATCTAAAACATTTTATGATTAAAGTATTTGTAGGATCAAAATTTATTTTCTATTATCTAAGTGGGAAGCATAATCACATATCATTTGTATGGCTGATATGCCAATTTGAATAAATTATTTCAGTATGTTATGTGCCGATTTCAAATGTACATTTTCATGTTTTGTTATGCTTTCTCCTATTTGCTATGATTTGGACAAAGCAACTTATTAATATGAATGGTGAACTTAGATAAGCACAAATAATTATTAATTTTTTGTCTATTTTTGGACTTTTTTCATGCTTTCTCGTTCTTAGCTTTACATAAGCTGCAGTAGCAGCCCAAGCTAGTGCTTCTGTTATTCAAATTTTTGTTGGACACATCAGGGTATTTATACCCCTTTACAATTAGTAGCAGCCTAGAAAGGTAATGGTCATTGAAAACATGCTTATTTTCTGCATTAGGATTGGGTAAGCAATCATTCCGGGATCCTGAAATATAAGCTACTTTGAGAAGAGGGGAGGATCATGGTTTGTCTTTGGTTAGTTAAATCACATTTGTCTTCTTGGTTATTTGTTCTGTACAGTTTTGGCTGAGTAACTTGATATGCTTATTTTTTTATATGATTTATCTTATTAGTATCTAATTTATTTAATACTAGGTTCTTTACTAACTTAAAGATTATATAGGTTTATTTCTAGGAGCAAAGCATTTTTCCCTGTAGGTGTATGTTGTCCAGAATATTAGGACATTTTGTCGCTGATTATTGCATATGGTTAGTTCAACATCTGATATAATATAGTGCTTTAAGAATAGTATTTATCATGCAGCTATTGAAAATCATTGAACATGAAATTGAAATTATGTTATGTTTCACATACTAGTATAAGGAAATAGCAATGATCTCTTAATGTTAGCAGTCTTGGTTTTATTGCTGCAATGCATTATGCAACAATGGTAAATATGTTTGATTACTAAGAGAGAAAGCTGGTAATGGTGAGTGATGAGCACAAGTTCCTAAGAATTAATTAGGGCATCAATTTCATTTGTCTGTTGTTCGAGCCAAGGAAAACTTCAAAGACAATTTAAATATGGAAATTTGACAAAACGTCAATTAGCTGCAAAATGCATGCATCATTTTTCACTTTTTTTTTATATATAAGATTGAATTTTCGGTGAAAGAGGGGGGGAATAGAGTTTTGCCTTTTGTACTATCGAATAATAATGATGGTGAAACTATAATTCATGTTATGTACTACTTACTATGTTACTTTTGATAACTTTATTATAGTCGCTCAGTCACTTTGGAATTTTTGGCAAAGCAATTTCTTGCTTGTGGCAAATTGTTCCATTTTTATTATTATTCACTTTATTTATTTTTTTATTTATTGAAGCTGCTTTCTCCTAACTGTGAGCTTTGTCAAATCTAGAGTCTTGGGAAAGTAATTTGACAATCAAAATAATATAATGCAATTTCGTTATGCCAAGACATCTAGATTTACTATTTCTTTTTACATGGGAGCGTTGTTCTATTGAGCATGTGATTGGAATTTCACTTGTTGATCTTTTGGGGTAAAAGACCTTAGAAAGTAATGGTATATGCAATATCCTTGGTAAGTTTAGTGGGAAGGTCAATAAAACTACCTTCATATGAGTAAGAAATATCTTAAAAAATAAAAATAAAAAAGAATGAATTTTAATTCAGGTTTTATTTTTACCAAGGATATTGATTTTATAATAATTCTTGGGTAAGGCTATTGATTTTATAATAATTGTTCAGTTTAAAATTTTGAAGAATGAAATTTACTTCAGTTTCTGTTTTTACTGAGTTCGAATGTTGTTTTTCTTAATAAATTTCTTGCTTTCTCCTCAAAAAGATATTTAAACATTTTTCCAGGTAGTTACTGACTTTGGAAGGTTGAAGCACTAAAATCTACCAAGGTTGTCTTTTTACTTCCTATCTAACTCAGGCCTGTACATATTCCTTTGCCAATTTCATATAGAGATTGAGAAACCTAGAAGTAAAATTGATAGCTAATGAGTTAGAAGTGAGCAATTTTGAGTTGCTGTTTGTGTCATCTTTTGATGTTATTTTAGTGCTTTAAATTATGTTTATGCTATCATTAGCTGTAAGCTTAGGATATCTCTCTTGGAAATATGGTTTTTTCTGAAATTTCTTGTATAGTCATCCTTTTATGATGTCTGTATAGGTGATGATGAACATCTACTAAAAATTTAGGTTTCAAATGTGTTAATTAAAGATAAGCTAGCTCTTAGTTTGCCATTATTTTTATTATATTCCTTTGGAAAAGAAAATATATTATCTATTTGTTGTTGTATCTTGTTGTGTTGTATATATGCTTTCCAAGTATGCTTGGTTTGCTGTATTTTTTTATGATGGATGTTATTTTTGCTAATTGGCTACTATGCTCCTCTATTTTATGTTGTGTAGTGTTTTCTTCTGGTGGAATGCATGATTAATTTTTTTAATGACTATTTGCATATACACTTTTTTGCATTTCATTACCTTATTTTTAATGTAATTTGATTTTATTATACTTATTATCACCCTTTTTATGTATGTAATATTTTAGATGTAAAGCATATTTTTGGCAAGTCATTACAAAAAATGGATCAACCTAATTTTTTTTATTTGTGTTTTCTTAAGAGCATGCAACAGTGGCAGCAAAAAAGAGAAAAATGCTATTTTAGGTGTCTTTCTCCTTGGTTTGGACCTATCCCTTTCTGCACTCTAAAGGTACTAAGTTTACTATCTTTTTTTTCATTTATTTGTTAGTTATATGGGTTTTTTTTCCACATATATTATTAAATTATTAGATCAATTAGTTTGGACCTCTCAATAGTCAGATCGTCCTCTTTCACCAAATACATAATTTAGATTTGTAATATTTAGGTATTGATATTGAATTTATATTGTGTATGTTATAGATTTTATGGATTATTACTTTACAACATTTTCAGGATTTTATTGTTGTACATTACAATTTTAATAGTATGTTAATATTCATGTTTTCATAAATTGCATTATCAATTTGGATTATATTTATTTGTAAACAATTAGATTGAAATTTAAATATTATGCTACCAAATTAAAAATTATGCTAGCAAAATTGGAAAATTTCTATTGTTAGATTTAGAAATGGAATATAGATTTTCGTTGCTACATTTATCAATGAAAATATGTATTCCATTGCAAAATTTAGCAGTGGAAATCTACATTTCATTGCTAAATTTAGCAAAGGAATTCTTTTTTGGTTGGAAAAATTGACCAATTCATCTAATGTCGCATTGATCGTATTTAGCAACGGAATACAATTTTTATTGCTAAATTTAGCAATGAAATTTAATTTCTGTTGCTATTGATTGGCAATAGAAAATTGATATTTTTTATTACTAAATTGCAATTTTCTTATAGTATTACTAGTTCTTATTGATATTTCATGGGTTTTTATTTTTTTTTTTAATTTATCTCATTTGAATGGATGATTTTATCATGTTGTTTGGAATGGGTATTTTTTTGGAATGTATGTATGCCATGAATGTTTTTATCTCTGTCTTTTATCATGATTGCTATGATTTTAAGATTGCTTTGGAATGAGACTCTTTTAGTTATAGGTTTTGTGGTGTTAGAACTAGAGTTTCGAGTAAAATGGATAGGTTTTTGGGTTGTTTGGTTCTAGAATGGGAAAGTAAACCGAATCTAGGATGTTAGACCCTCACATAGGCTAATCATAAGACATGCTCCGAAAAGGGATGTACTTTGATTAGAGTGGCTTGCTTCAAAATTGGATGCTTGGGTATAGAGGGTTATCCTGATTCTATCTATAAAACTTAAGATTAATTAATTTTATATTTTGATATGGGGAGGATGAGTGAACCTGAGCAACGATTTTAGTTTATTAATTTTTTATCTTGTTTATATTTTAATCGCTTGAGTCATTTTGCAATTGCTGCAATTTTTAGTTTATTTATTTATTTTCTGCATCATAATAATTTGCCAACATATTTTCCACACTAAAATCTGGGAATTCTTTAGATACTGTTGATTTTTCACTACTTGCATGAACAATCCCTTAGGTAAGATATTCGTGGATCTTAAATTGAGCATCCTTATTACTTACCAATTCAGTACAGTTGCTGAGGTCGCGTCACTCCCACAATAGAGTGCCAAAAGAAAAGGTTAAGCATTCAAAAATGGGTTTAGATTGTAATGTACTTATTTAAACAACAAAAATTGCTAATGGCTCAAACTTGGATACCTAAAGTCAAAAGGGTGGCTTTTTAAGCAAGTCAAAAAGGTATTTTTAATTCTCTTGTCACTTTTCATGCACAACTATACTAAATTTAGTCTTGAAAATTATTAAAAATAAGTTCTAGAATATATAGATATAAAAAGGCTATTTTCAAGAAAAATATGCTCATTATTCTTAAAAGCTCACAATTTAAGGGTTAAAGTTACTCTGAGCAATGCTTCATTCAAAACAATAAAAAATAATATGTAAAGAAAAACCACTTAAAAATAACGTACATTAAAGTGCTTTACATATTCATAATCATTTATAAGTACACATAACATCCTAAAGCTTAATATCCTTTAACATTACTCAAAAATTTCATCAATTAGATTAACAACCGTAAAATGCTGGAAGTTTAATAAATATATTCCCAAAGACCATAAAATATATATGCTCCAACAAACACACAAACACAAACTAAAACATAAATATTAAAGTTATAACACAAATAGTAAAAAAAACCTAGCTCACAAAATACATACTACCACATATATATACAAAACATGCAAATAAAACACCTAAACTAGTTCCCCACACTTAAAAGATACAATATCCTCATTGTGTGGGAAACTTGCAAAAACTAAACTCACAACTACAAAAATAGAGCACAAAAAATAAAATAAATAAAAATAAAAGTAAATAGAGAAAAAGAAAGCTAGCCTCAAAAAGGTCCACTTAAAGATCCCAATGGAGAAGGTGTGAACTTGATGTACTGCTTGCAAAAGAAGGCCATCAACTTGTGTTTCATGCTTTGGTGGCTTTGACTCAAATCTCTCATATGTGTCTCTATAGCTCCCACCATAGTAGCAGGGTTCTTGTTGGCATCATCCATTACATCCAAACATGTAAGTACTTGTTGGTAGCCCACAAAACTACCTCCTTCACCAGCCATAGAATCAGACTTTTCATCATCCTCATCCGAAGTAGAATGTAGACCACCCTCAGTAGTAAGGGTTATTTGCTTGCCTTTACCTATCATCGGCTTCATAGTACGCTCCTTATAAAAGTAAAACACAGGTGGCTAATCCCCTCTCTTCAGCAATTGAAAATTCCTAAAAAACACATAATCCAACATTGAAAATTTCTCATCCTCTTCAGGCTCAAAATAGGTAATAATTTTCCCAAGTTCTAGACATGTATCTAAGATCTCTGATTGACACTCTTGTCCTTATGATCCGTAAGACAGAACTCATCTTATCAGAGAGAGCATACTACTCTTAATTCATTTGTTATTCCAATAACAACGACTAACTAGGGATATTTAGAAGGAAGTCTCTATTATTTCAAGGTCTTACAACCATGTGCCTCACACATGATAACTTAAATTGAAACAACATTCTTGGATAGTTCTATCAATTGATATGCACAGAAATACAATAGATAAAACAAATGCGTCATTTATTAACTTAAGTGTTTTATAACAATGCATTGGGGCTAGGGCTTACACTAACAATCTCCTACTAGCATTAGTCCCAATTGGGCATAGCCCTAATACCGAACGCTCTCAAATGAGCTTCGTGCAGATTTGGATGCAACTGTTTCATTAATGGAGCTGCTACATTATTTTCACTTGCTATCTTGCTAACCTTGACATCCCCATGAACAATGATCTTTCTAATAAGGTGGTACCTCCTGAGTATGTGTTTGGATTTCTAGTGTGACGTGCTTATTGGCCTGTGCAATGGCCCCGTTTTTGTCACAGAAAATTTCTAATGGATTTAGGATACTTGGGACCACTCCTAATCTAGAAATGAAATTTCTAATCCAAACAGCTTCTTTTACAGCTTCACTTACTGCAATATACTCAGATTTTGTAGTTGAGTCGATAACAGTCTCTTGCTTTGAGCTTCTCCAGCTGACAACATCACCGTTCAAAACAAAAACAAAACCATATTGGAATTTTGAGTCCTGAGTACTGGTTTGAAAAGCAGCATCGGTATAATCTTGTATGAATAGCTCTTCTTGACCACCATACACCAAGAAGTGATCCTTAGTCCTTCGCAGGTACTTTATAATCTCTTTTATAGTAGACCAGTGCTTTTCACCAGGGTCTTGCTGAAACCTACTGGTTATACTCAGTGTATAAGCAACATCCAACCTAGGACATAACATAGCGTACATGATAGATCCAATAGCAGATGCATATGGGATTCTACTCATGTTGTCCCTCTCCTCATTGGCTTTAGGATATTGTTCTTTAGTCAAAGGAACTCCCAAAGGCAAAAGTATGTACCCTTTCTTTGAGTCTCCCATACTAAAATGCTTTAGTACTTTTTTTATGTACTTTTCTTGACTTGGTCCCAAAAGCTGATTTGATCTATCTCTATAGATCTGAATACCAAGTATTGTCTCAGCTTTACCTAAGTCTTTTATTGAGAAACACTTCCCTAACCATTGCTTAACCTTTTGCAACGTTAGAATGTCATTCCCAATGAGAAGGATGTTGTCCACATATAGAACCAGAAACACTATTATGCTGCCACTAACCTTCTTGTACACACAAGGCTCATCTTCATTTTTGATGAAGTCAAATTCTTTGACTGTTTCATCAAAATGGAGATTCCAACTCCGGGATGCTTGCTTTAATCCATAAATGGATTTTTGAAACTGCAAACCTTCTTAGGATGCTTGGGATTGACAAAACCCTTAGGCTGTGTCATATACACATCCTCAAGTAGATTTCCATTGAGGAAAATAGTTTTGACATCCATTTGTCATATCTCATAGTCATGATATGCAACTATGGCAAGCAAGATCCTAATAGACTTGAGCATGACTACAGGTGAAAAGGTCTCATCATAGTCTACACCATAAGTTTGCTGAAAACCTTTTGCTACTAGTCTACCTTTGTAGGTCTCATCAGCTTTGACTTTAAATAGCCACTTGCATTCAATTACCTTATCACCTTCCGATGGATCAACCAAGGTCCAAACCTAGTTATCATACATTGATAGCATTTTGGATTTCATTTCTTCAAGCCAATTTTTTGAGTCAGGGCTCTCAATAGCTTCTCAGTAGGTAGATGGATCCTCACGATCTACTAACTCAATAGTGTCACTATCGGTGATTAGAAATTCGTATCTCTCAATCTCCTGACGTACCCTACCGGACCTTTTAGGTTCTTATGCAATGGGTTCTTGTTCCATAACTAGTTGTGAACTTGATCCCATTTCCAACTCATCCTCTATAGGAGTTTGTGGCACTTGAATTTCTCTAAGTTCTACTTTACTCCCACTGTCTTTCTTGAGAAGGAATTCCTTTTCCAAGAAAATAGCCTTGCGAGCAACAAATACTTTGTTCTCGGCTTATGAGTAAAAGTAGTACCCCTTTGTTTCTTTGGGATAACCCATAAATAAGCATATAGTAGATTTGGACTCTAGTTTGTCATATGTTAATTTCTTAACATGTGCTTTACAATCCCAAATCCCGAGAAGCGACATATTGGGCTCTTTCCCAGTCTATACCTCATATGGTGTCTTTTCAATTGCTTTAGTTAGAGTATGATTCAGTAGAAATGCAGTAGTTTTTAATGCATAACCCCAAAAAGAGATAGGAAGATTAGCTTGACTTATCATTGATCGAACCATGTCCAATAGAGTTCGATTTCTCCTTTCGAACACACCATTCCATTGTGGTGTTCCGGGAGGAGTGAGCTGTGAAATAATTCCACACTCCTTCAGATGATCGTCAAATTCTTGGCTTAAGTATTCGCCACCTCGATCTAATCGAATGGCTTTTATACTTTTGCCAAATTGGTTTTCTACTTTGTATTTAAACTCTTTTAATTTTACAAAAGTTTCAGATTTGTGCTTCATTAGATAGACATAGCCATATCTACTGAAGTCATCTATGAATGTTACGAAGTAGCTAAAACCACCTCTAGCTTGTGTACTTAATGGTCCACATACATCAGTGTGTATTAATTCCAATAAGTCATTAGTCCTCTCACCTTTCTTGTTAAAAGGACTCTTTTTCATCTTTCCATGCAAACATGGCTCGCATGTGTCATAAGATTCTAAGTCGAATGACCCAAGCACTCCAGATTTATGGAGTCTTGAAATATGTTTTTCATTTGCATGTCCTAAACGACAATGCCAGAAGTAAGTAGGGTTCAATTCATTTGATTTAACCCTCTTTGTATTAATGTTGTATATGGACTCTTTGTTTTGTAGATCAAGGATATAAAGGCCATTTTGTAACATGGCATTAAAATATGAAATGCCTTGGCGACGAATATGAATATTGCCATTATCAATAACAAAATCAAATCCATCCATGTCCAAATAAGAAATTGAAATAATGTTTCTGCTCATAGCAGGCACATAATAACAAATTTTGAAATCTAAACAAAGTCTGGAAGGTAAAGTGAGTTGATAGTCGCCTATCTCCATAGCAGCAACTCTTGCTCCATTCCCCACATGGAGGTCCACTTCATTCTTCCCAAGTAACTGCCTATTTCTTAACCCTTACACATTTGAACAAATGTGAGAACCACAACCGGTATCCAATACCCAAGTGGTACAAAAAAAAGGTTAATTTCAACAACAAAAATACCAATACTGGACGCCTTGGCTCCATTCTTCTTTTATTCTTCCTTAAAGAGAGCGCAATTCTTCCTTCAATGCCCTAACTTATTGCAATGGAAGCATGTGCTATCGCTTTCCTTGAGCTTTTACGCCTTGGGCTTGGGTTGGGCCTAAGGTACACTCCCACTAGACTTAGGCCGAGCCAGGTCATACATGGATTTTTCCTTTCCCTTTCCCTTAGCAGGTCCCTTCTTAATGCCCCCTTGAACCATAAGTACATCCTATGAAGCTCGGTGACTGTCATGTTCATTGCATGCATGTTATAATTCATGAAAAATGGATCATAATTATCAGTCAATGAACCTAAGATCAGATCAGTGGCCAATTCTTTTGGCACTTGTACCTCAAGCTTCTCAAGAGTATCAAGATACCCTTTCATCTTGAGTACATAGATACTAACAGGAGTACCTGCAACCATCTTACAAGAAATCAAGGCCTTTGTTGTCACAAACCTCTTGTGACGAGCTTGTTCTTAGAACATCTCCTTGAGGTACACCATGATCGCATAGCCCTGTTGGTCTATGAATTACTTTTGTAAATCGGGCACCATAGTGGCCAGCATCAGACAGGTCACATCATTGGAGTCGCTCTTCTTAGTGTCAAAAGTTTCCTTTTAAACTGCAGAGGCATTCCTAATAGGTTCTTTGGGCATGGGTACATCCAAAACATATGACTTCTTCTCTTGCTTGAGAGCTATTCTCAAGTTTCGAGACCAGCCTATGAAATTGGTGCTATTCAATTTGTCCTTTTCTAGGACCGATCGCAATGAAAAGTTGTTGTTTGAAGATGCCATTTTTCAATCTACAATAATAAAACTTAGCAAGATTAAATGAGGTCTTATAATAATCCCACAAACCAAATTAATATCCCTTTAAATAATTCGCGTTAGTGATTTAATGTGGGCCAAGATCCACTTTTCACAACAACTCATTAGTCAAGTTGAGCTTGTACGCCTAAAGAGTTAACTCCAATCATATCTCGTACATGACTCTTGGATCAAATGGACTAACATCTTAAGACATTATAGCACAAACCCATTTATTAGTTGCCTAGGTCTGAGCACCACTTTCCATGTTAAGTCCAACCTACATTCACACCCATGCCTTACAAAGATAATCGGGTACATCTAGAACTCCTAGTCTACTTGATCGATGATTGATGCCTTGACATATTTCGAATTAGGAAGGCAACTTTGTGACTTACTATTTTACGGATTCATTTTATTACGGCTTACATGGAATACGCTTTGTCATCCATTCATATCATGCATATATATATATAATTGCATAAAGTAAAGCATGACAAATATGAGCCCAAAAACCTACAACTTAGATTCTATACTATTACACAAGAATCTTCATGTTGGGCTTCTCCACTCCGGTGGGCTTCATCTTGATTTACAAGGTCTTCAAATAAATTCTATACTAAGAAATAAATGAAACTTTTACAATAATCCATAATGGCACACATGCCATATTTAATTACATAACCCAGGGCCCATGAATGCACCATGCATATTGTAGCGCCTTCTAAGCAAAATCCTATTTAACTAATAATTTAATTACTATTAATCATGCATATGCAATATATTTGTTTAACTATCATTTTGCCCTTAATCATGTCATACGGTTCATATACTTATGTATGTGCTACTAATCTATTCCTGTATTACATTTCATACTTAGTATCATGCATACTATACTATATGAATATTACTTATGTATATCACATGCATGCATACTCTTCTTAGTTTTACTACTTGTGAGTTACAACATTTCTCATAAGTTATATACATCTTATAACATAACTGGCCATAAAGCAAAACATATGATAATACTATTACAAATACATCCTACATCATGATTAACAGTCGGTAGTTGGCCCTTCTTGATGCAGAGATCATCCCTAAGCAAATGTCTTGATAACAGTACCTACACGGATGAATAACCCATGCTAAGCTATAAAGCTTAGTGGGGAATATCTATAGATGGATGACCACTCACAACGGTCATCAAAATATACATACAATGTCTATAATAAATAACATGTACAACATATCATGTCATTAACAACAAATACTTTAAAGCATAAAACATATTCTCATGTACCTAAACATTGTACCCAAAAAAAAAGTGACAAGTATTCTCATTTTCATAATTCATATAGACAGTAATTTCCATGTAAACATATTCAAATGAAACATAATACCTGTGGGAAAACCAACAATGTAATCCACAATATCAATCTTTAGTCAAATAACTTTAACCGTTTAAATTTTTGATCAATACTATGAATAACGTTTAGCCTGCCTTAGCTTTATCAATGGATAACGGGAACTATGGATACACATCTGTATTAAGAAGAAGGATATCCGAAGATATTAGATCTATAGACCCAAACGGGGCCAAACTGTACTATGGATCGGTCAAGCAGACCCAAACGGGGCTGATTATGATCCAAACGGGATCATATATACTATAGACCCAATTGGGCCAAACTATGGCAGCTGCAATTTCCCTATAGGCGCCTATCTATCCACATCTAAAACTCTATTGCAGGCAGAACTATATTCATGTTCAATTCACATATTAAGATTGTATTCATAGTATACTATTTGTACATATATAGAGTCTTGTAAAACTATAAGTTCTCTGGTGTATAAACGGATATATGCACATTTCATAAGCCAAATTACACAATTAGCTCATCCATTTCATGTGACTATAAGTTTGCATCGTGACATATAGGCATAACACATAATCATCATATCATATACTTGATCATGTTCTCATTAAGTGTCTCACATGTTCTTAGTCATGCTACAACATCTTTTATCTCATAGGGCATTTACATGCTCATACATTCATGTACATAATCGTAAATGTACATACCTGTGGGTACATTCGCTCATAGTAGGTTTATTCCTATAAGCATGTTTACATATATATATATATATATGCATTTATCATCATTTAGATCATGTGCACTTTCATATCATAGGATTACATATGTACACATCAATTAGGCACATGACAATCATGTACAAGTTTAATTACATGTATAGGTTAGGTATTTCATCATTAATCTTTATTCATATACACAACGAATGTACATGTATGCATATAAGTCTTTCATTGATAGTCATATTACATGCCCTTTCTAATTCTATTTTACTACCATAAAAACAACTATTTGTCTCAATTTAATTAGTAGTCATAAAGTCAAGTGCATCAACAATCTGTATAGGGTAGCATACCGGACTTAACATGTGAGCTACACTTGGAAAGGAAAAAGTCATTTTTAGTCAAGATGATCTTCTACAATTTTATCCCCCTATATGTCTAGTTTCCAGAGCATCAAAATTCATCTCCATATCAGACCTATAGCTTGAGTTATTTGAAAAGTACAACAGGCTATTTTAAAAACCAAATCATGTGGATTGTCATTTAGAACAAATTATAATGTAAAATTTAGAAGGATTTAAACCAGCATTTATTCATTAAAGTTAGACTTTCATGTCTCTAATTTTTCCAGAATTTCATTTTGTAACATTTCAACCTCACTATAAAAAGATATGCCCATTAGTATGAATTCTGTTTTTGTGTACAGCCTAGGGAACTAGTCCGGATTCAATCTTAAATTCCATGTACATAAAGGTAGATTCAAGTCTAGGTTACTTCACATGAAATATAGGTAGAGAAGTCTATTTTCCAATGCAAAAAGAATCATTCAATTTTGTATTCTATAACTCAACTTATGAGAAAAACATTCCAGATAGGTCATTCAGTCGTGACGATATGTTCGACTCATGAAGAGGTTCACGAGTGAAGCTTATAAGGCCAAAACTCACGTCTCATGAAGAGTTTCACGAGTGGAGAAGAAAAACTATACTTCATGACTCGTGAAGAGCTTCACGAGTCGGACTAATGTTCACAACTCGTGAAGAGCTTCACGAGTGACCCAACATTGGAAGAAGATGCACGACTCTTGAAGAGCTTCACGAGTCGAACAAAAGTTCACGACTCGGTAAGGACAGTCTTCTTCAAACTTACATCGATAAAATTCAGCAAAATGTAACTTTAAATTCTGTAAATCTTACCTAGTTCAAAAAATCAATTTCACATGCTTTATGAATAGCCTAAATTCCCATACCTTGGCTGACAAATCCAAAGTCTTTCAACCTCTAGCAATACCCTTTCCTTTGCTCTTCCTTACTTCCTCTTCTCCTTCACAAAATGAACGACATACAAGTTTCCAGCACTGTTAACATTCTTTTAAGTCAAAATGAAAAGAAGAAGAAGAAGATGATGAAGGGTCCAATTAACAGTTTAATTACCTTAAGTTTAATGCATTATACTCTTGATTAACCAACATGCACAATTTCCTCTTCAAGATTACTTAAGGTATCAACTTTGAATCATAAAAGAGAGAGAAAGAAATATTTCTGTGTTTTTCTTGAATAAATGCCGTTCCATTCTTTCTTCTCTCTCTTCAAAGTCGACTTTTTATAATAGCAAAGGATAATTCCCCCTTTAGTCCCTTAACCTATTGCATGCTACACAATAACCTAACAAATCTTTGCATGTTAAACTTTAACCTCTCCATTTAATTCCTTTCAAACCTTAACCTATCCATTTATTCCTTCTCTCAAATTGACCTTTAAACAATCATTTCTATCCACATTTGACCCTTGAGTTTCCAAAACAATACATTTATCCCAACTTAACACCTTTTACTTCAATTGCACCCTTAATTAACATTAAACCATGCTTTAAAATTTTACTTTCATGCAAAACATAATATCATGATAATTTACCCCCTTTTGACCCATACTTCTACAAATTCCTATTAATTTAATCTTAATCAAATAAAAATCCCATTCAAATATGTAAATTAGATTAAGGTCATGTTAGGGACCTTACAATTCTCTTTTCCTTAAGAATTTCGTCCCCGAAATTCATACCTGCTTTGAATAAGTGCGGATGTTATTCCTTCATAGCTGTTTCTGGCTCCCAAGTAACTTCTTGTAAATCATGATGTTGTCAGAGCACTTTAACAAGTGAAATTTGCTTATTCCTGAGCTGTCTAACTTCTCTAGCCAGAATTGCTATAGGCTCTTCATCATAATTGAAATCCGGCTATACTTGCACATCTTGAACTAGTATCACTTGGGATTCATCTGATCGATATCTTCGAAGCATAGAAACATGAAACACATCATGAAGTTTGGCTAGTTCCATTGGGAGAGCCAACCTGTATGCCACTGGCCCAACTCTTTGAAGAATCTCATATGGGCCGATAAACCTTGGGCTCAATTTACCCTTTTTCCCAAATCTCAATACTTTTCTCCAAGGGGACACTTTTAAAAACACTTTGTAACCCACTTGATATTCAATGTCTTTCCTTTTTAAATCAGCATACAACTTCTGTCTATCACTAGCTTCCTTCAATCTCTGCTTGATAACTTGTACCCTTTCTTCTGTATCTTTAACAACATCTGGACCAATGACTCTGCGCTCTGACAATTTAGTCCAGTAAATAGGAGTTCTACATTTTCGGCCATACAAGGCCTCATAAGGTGCCATCTCGATGCTCCTTTAATAACTGTTATTGTAAGCGAACTCACTTAAAGCTAAATATCTATCCCAACTTCCTACAAAATCCAAAACACAACCTCTTATCATGTCTTCTAAGATTTGGATAACCCATTCAGATTGACCATCCGTCTGAGGGTGGAATGTTGTACTGTAACGGAGCTGAGTTCCTAGTGCTTGTTGCAAACTTTTCCAGAATATTGATGTAAATCTCGGATCTCGATCAAAGATTATTGACACCAGAATGCCATGCAGTCTAACAATCTCATTTACATAAAGTTCTACCAGTTTATCCATAGGGTAATCCATCCGAACTGATATGAAATGAGCTGATTTAGTCAGCTTATCAACTATAATCCACACTGCATCATGCTTTTTCTGTGTAAGGGGCAATCCTGTTACAAAGTCCATGGTGATATCCTCCCATTTTCACTGTGGAATTGGGATGGGATTCAACAAACCAGAGGGTAACTGGTGCTCAGCTTTCACCTACTGACAAGTCAAACATTTGGAGACATATGCTACCACATCTTTCTTCATGCCAGGCCACCAATAACATTTTTTCAAATCCTGGTACATCTTATTTCCACCAGGGTGTATAGTAAATACTGTATTGTGAGCCTCATTCAATACTGTTCTTTTTAATTCTTTGTCATTAGGAACATATAATCTATTATGGTAATACAAACCCTCATCCTCTTTCACTGAATACTCAGACTGGGTCCCCTTATGTGAAGACTTCGAAATCTGTTGCAACCTTTCATCATGTTTCTGAGCATCGATCACTGCTTGCTTCAAACACGGTCTAACCTTTAACTGTGCTATTAAAGCACCATCATATGCAAGTTTCCATCTACAGTGATGTGCAATCATAGCAGCCATCATTTTACGACTTAAGGCATCAGCTACAACATTAGCTTTGCCTTGTTGGTAATCCACTATACAATCATAATCTTTAAATAGTTCTAACCATCTTCGCTGCCTCAAGTTAAGTTCCTTTTGAGTGAGCAAATATTTGAGACTCTTGTGATCTATATAGATTCTGCACTTTCCCCATACAAATAATGTCGCCAAATTTTTAATGCAAACACTATTACTGCTAACTCTAGGTCATGGGTTGGATAGTTTTGCTCATGCTGCTTCAACTGCCTAGATGCATAGGCAATTACTTTACCATCTTGCATTAACACACACCCCAAGCCAACTCTGGAAGCATCACTATACATAGCATACTCCTTTCCTGTAACTAGTTGTGTCAAAATTGAAGCCTCTGTCAAAAATTTCTTTAACTGATCAAAGCTTGCCTGGCACCGGTCAGTCCACTCAAACTTTATGCCCTTTCTCAATAGTTTAGTGAGTGGTGCAGCTATAACTGAAAAGCCTTTCACAAAACGACGGTAATAACCTGCTAAGCCCAAAAAACTTCTCACTTCTGTCACATTTCAAGGCGGCTTCTAATTCACTATAGCCTCAATTTTTGTTGGATCCACTCTAATGCCTTCAAAAGATACCACATGACCAAGGAAAGAAACTTCCTTAAGCCAAAAATCACATTTGCTCAGCTTAGCATATAACTTGTTCTCCCTCAGAGTCTGTAAAACAATTCTCAAGTGTTCAGCATGTTTTGCTTCATTTCTCAAATACACCAAAATGTCATCTATGAATAAAACAACAAATTGATCCAAGTAGGGTCTAAATACCCTATTCATAAGATCCATAAACGTATCCAGTGCATTTGTTAACCCAAATGGAATCACCAGAAACTCATAATGCCCATATCGGGTTCTAAAGGCTGTTTTGGAAACATCCACATCCTTAACTCGAAGTTGATAATAACCCGTTCGCAAATCAATCTTGGAAAACACTCCAACACCTTTCAACTGATCAAATAAATCTTCAATTCTAGGTAAAGGGTACTTATTTTTCACTGTTACCCTATTTAACTGTCTGTAATCTATACACATCCTCAAAGACCCATCTTTTTTCTTCATAAATAATACCGGTGCACCCCAAGGTGATGCACTAGGCCTAATGAAGCCTTTGTCAAGCAACTCCTGTAGTTGAACCTTTAGTTCCTTCAATTCCAAAGGAGCCATCCTGTAGGGTGCCTTCAAAATAGGAGCTGTACCAGGTAGAATTTCTATAGACAATTCAACATCCCTATCAGGTGGAAGACTAGGTAAGTCTTCAGGGAACACATCAGGAAATTCTTTCACCACTGGAATCTCTTGGAGATTCACAATCTCTTTTCTTGAATCAAGCACAAGTGCTAAGAAAGCTTCACACCCTTTTCTCAAAATTGCTTAGCTTGCATAACTGTTATTACATTAGTTATGGGTTTAGATCGAATGCCCCGAACTAAAGTTTCTTTACCATCAGCACCAATAAGAGTTACAGTTTTAGCTTCACAATTAATCACTGCATGATGTCTAGACAGCCAATCCATACCCAATATAATATCAAACTCCCGAAATGGCAATTCAACAAGATCAGCAAGAAATTCTTTCCCTTGAATTACAATAGGACACTGTTTATGCACTCTATTAACAACAACATTGTGACCTAAAGGGTTGGTTATGATGGAATATGACATGGTATGATGGTGATGATAACACAGCGGAAAAACAAAAAAAATTTATCATACATACCATACAATTCCAAAGGAAGAAACGAAACATGCAATTTTAGGGTTGTAAAACTTACAACTTTAGATGCACTTCAATATTTGGTTTTGGTGATGACCAGCAATCAAGAGTGATTTATCAAACTTTGATCTTCTTTGCCAATGCCAAAAGAACAGCCTTTACGCCACTCTTCTCTATGTTCACACACACAATTGCAAAGACGGCTTAAAATCGAGATTGCTATCTCTCTGTTTAAGTATCGTGCAATGGCTATTGATTGAAGCTACAAAATTTGATTTTGCACTTCTCTAAGGTTGCTATTACTACCCAAGATCACAAGAGAATGAGGAACAATCCTTTCTCCTTGTGAAAAATTTGCCAAAATAAAATTGTGAGAGAGAGTTACTATTCACGAGTTACTATTCATGCCACACACAAAATTAGGTTTTTTTTTTGCTTTTCTCTCTCATCCAATATATATATTATCTTATTTATTAAGTGATAAATCTCAAATATACTACCTTAGGATAATTAATATTAGCTAAAGATAATTAATATTTGCCTTTATCACTTAATTAAAATAAGTAATATTTATTGATAAAAACTATTTTAATTTATCCAAGATAAAAACAAAAGACATATTAATCAAATTAACCACTTAATTAAATAGGAATATACAAGACATATTAATCAAATAAACTACTTAATTAATATAAAGGCTATGCCAAAATTTCTTGATTTCTCTCTAGGAATTTCGGCCAATAGTATTCCTATTTAAGTGATTTATTTGATCATAATTCTTTTAGGCTTTAAAACTCAATTAATTAAATTAATACAAGACATTTAATTAATTGAAAATAAACCTTATGGGCTGAATTTCTCTATCTCATGGGCCAAGGTCCAATAGCAATCTAATAATCCATTACACACATTAATTTGACTTTAATTAAAGCCCAAATTAATGCCCAAAACTTAATTTAAATATTTTAAGCCAATGCTTTATGTGCGATCCTATAGGTCCATTTAATGTTGGCAATTAATTAATAAATTAATTCAAAGGCTATAAATATTCTCTAGCAAGATATTATAGTATTCCAAATTAAATGAAAATGCATATGGTATTTTGTGACCTAATGCAATTTTGCATAGTCCCTTACCCAAAAATATCAAAATTAATATAAGGCATGGAACTAGTCACCCTTATATAAATTAATTCCTTTATTGATATTTCAGTGACACTGAACTCTCAGATAAATAATGATTACTCATTATTTCATCTCGGCATGGCCATACACTTCTCAGTTCACTGATCAAGTGGCCGATGATATTTTCTCTTTTCTTGAGAGGGGTAATCCCTTCACTTCTCCCATGCTCTCTAACATGAATCAATGTATACTCAAGCATACCAATACTTGTCACTCTGTTACGAGCACGTTAGGTGTATGTCAAAGTATACAGTAATACATAAAGAGTTTCATAGAGATTTTAGGTCTAAGAACACCAATGCAAAACTTGCATATGAGAAACACTTATGACTTATACCATGTAGTATTCTCATAAATGGATCGAATCCAAATACCATGTTCTAAACATGTATCTATGATCTCTGTTTGACACTCTTGTCCTTATGATCCGTAAGACAGAACTTAACTTATCAGAGAGAGCATACTAGTCTTAATTCATTGTTATTTCCATAACAATGACTGACTAGGGATATTTAGAATGATGTCTCTTTTTTTTCAAAGTCTTACAACCATGTGCCTCACACATGATAACTTAAACTGAAACAACATTCTTGGATAGTTCTATCAATTGATATGCACAGGAATATAAAAGATAAAACAAATGCCTCATTTATTAACTCAAATGTTTTATTACAATCTATTAGGGCTAGGGCTTACACTAACAATCTCCCACTAGCACTAGTCCCAATCGGGCATTGCCCTAATACCGAACGCTCTCAAATGAGCTTCGTACAGATTTGGATGCAACTGTTTCATCAAAGAATCTGCCAGATTGTCTTCACTTGCTATCTTGCTAACCTTGACATCCCCATGATCAATGATTTCTCTGATCAGGTGGTACCTCCTGAGTATGTGTTTGGATTTCTGGTGTGACCTGGGCTCCTTAGCCTGTGCTATGGCCTCGTTATTGTCACAAAAAATTTCTAATGGATCTAGGATGCTTGGGACCACTCCTAATCTAAAAATGAAATTTTTAATCCAAACAGCCTCTTTTGCAGCCTCACTTGCTGCAATATACTCAGAATCTGTAGTTGAATCGGCAACGGTCTCTTGCTTCAAGCTTCTCCAGCTGACAGCACCACCATTCAATATAAAAACAAATCCATATTGTGATCTAGAATCCTGAATACTGGTATGAAAAGCAGCATCGGCATAACCTTGTATGACGAGCTCTTCTTGACCACCATACACCAAGAAGTGATCCTTAGTCCTTCGCAGGTACTTTAGGATCCCTTTTACAATAGACTAGTGCTTCTCACCAGGGTCTTGCTGAAACCTACTGGTTATACTCAGTGCATGAGCAACATCCAATCTAGTACATAACATAGCGTACATGATAGATCCAATAGAAGATGCATATGGGATTCTACTCATGTTGTCCCTTTCCTCTTTGGTTTTAGGGCACTGTACTTTAGTTAAAGGAACTCCCAAAGCCAAAGGTATATACCCTTTCTTTGAGTCTCCTATACTAAATTACTACTTTGTCTATGTACTTTTCTTGACTTAGTCCCAAAAGCCGATTCGATCTATCTCTATAGATTCGAATACCAAGTATTGTCTCGGCTTCACCTAAGTCTTTCATTGAGAAACATTTTCCCAACCATTGTTTAACCTTTTGCAATGTTGGAATGTCATTCCCAATGAGAAGGATGTCGTCCACATACAGGACTAGAAATACTACTATGCTCCCACTAACCTTCTTGTACACACAGGCTCATCTTCGTTCTTGATGAAGTCAAATTCTTTGACTGCCTCATCAAAATGAAGATTCCAACTTCGGGATGCTTGCTTTAATCCTTAGATGGATTTTTGAAGCTTGTAAACCTTCTCAGGATGCTTGGGATTGACAAAACCCTCAGGCTGTGTCATATACACATCCTTAAGTAAATTTCCATTGAGGAAAGCAGTTTTGACATCCATTTGCCATATCTCATAATCTTGATATGCAGCTATGGCAAGCAAGATCCTAATGGACTTGAGCATGACTACTGGCGAAAAGGTCTCATCATAGTCTATACCATGAATTTTTCGAAAACCTTTTGCTACTAGTCTACATTTGTAGGTCTTATCAGCTTTAATTTTGAATAGCCATTTGCATTGAATTACCTTAGCACCTTCTGGTGGATTAACCAAGGTCCAAATCTAGTTATCTTACATTGATTGCATCTTGGATTTTATGGCTTCAAGCCAATTTTTCGAGTCTGGGCTTTCAATAGCTTCTCGGTAGGTAGTAGGATCCTCATGATCTACTAACTCAATGGTGTCACTGTCAGTGATTAGAAATCAATATCTCTCAATCACCTGACGTACCCTACCAGACCTTCTAGGTTCTTGTACAATGAGTTCTTGTTCCATAACTAGTTGTGAACTTGATCCCATTTCCAACTCATCTTGTATATGAGTTTGTGGTACTTGAATTTTTGCAAGTTTTACTTTACTCCCACTGTCTTTCTAGAGAAGGAACTCCTTTTCCAAGAAAATAGCTTTGCAAGCAACAAATACTTTGTTCTCGTCTTGTGAGTAAAAGTAGTATCCCTTTGTTTCTTTGGGATAACCGACAAACAAGCAGACAGTTGATTTGGACTAGTTTATCAGATTTTAATTTCTTAACATGTGCTTCATAGCCCTAAATCCTGAGAAAAGACATATTGGATTCTTTCCCAATCCATACCTCGTATGGTGTCTTCTCAATTGCTTTAGTTGGAGTACGGTTTAATAGAAACACAGCAGTTTCTAATGTATAACCCCAAAAAGAGACAGAAAGATTAGCTTGACTCATCATAGATCGAACCATGTCCAACAGAGTTCGATTTCTCCTTTCGAACACACCATTCCATTGTGGTGTTCCAGGAGGAGTGAGCTGTGATATAATACCACACTCCTTTAGATGACTGTCAAACTCTTAGCTTAAGTATTCGCCACCTCGATCTGATCAAATGGTTTTTATACTTCTGCCAAGTTGGTTTTCTACTTCATTCTTAAACTCTTTGAATTTCTCAAAAGTTTCAGACTTGTACTTCATTAGATAGACATAGCCATATCTACTGAAGTCATCTGTGAACGTCACGAAGTAGCTAAAACCACCTCTAGCTTGTATGCTTAATGGACCACGTACATCGGTATGTATTAGTTCCAATAAGTTATTAGTCCTCTCACCTTTCTTATTAAAAGGACTTTTTGTCATTTTTCCATGCAAACATGGCTCACATGTATCATAAGACTCTAATTCAAATGACCCAAGCACTCCAGTTTTGTGGAGTCTTGAAATGCATTTTTCATTTGCATGTCCTAAATGACAATGCCAGAAGTAAGTAGGGTTCAATTCATTTGATTTAACCCTTTTCGTATTAATGTTGTATGCAGACTCTTTGTTTTGCAAATCAAGGATATAAAGGTCATTTTGCACTATGGCATTGCCATAAGAAATGCCTTGGCGACGGATATGAGCATTGCCATTTTTAATAACAAAATCAAATTCATCATTATCCAAACATGAAATTGAAATAATGTTTCTGCTCATAGCAGGTACATAATAACAATTATTCAAAACAATACAAAGTCTGGAAGGTAAAGTGAGGTGATAGTCGCCTATCTCCATGGCAGCAACTCGTGCTCCATTCCCTACATGGAGGTCCACTTCATTCTTCCCAAGTAACCGCCTATTTCTTAGCCCCTGCACATTTGAACAAATGTGAGAACTACAAGCGGTATCCAATACCCAAGTGGTAGAAATAGAAAGGTTAATTTTAACAACAAAAATACTAGAACTGGACGCCTTGGCTCCATTCTTCTTTTGTTCTTCCTTGAAGAGAGCGTAATTCTTCCTCCAATGCCCTATCTTGTTGCAATGGAAGCAAGTGCTCTCACTTTCTTTGAGCTTTTGCGCCTTGGGCTTGGATTGGGCCTGAGGTGCACTTCCAACAAACTTGGGTTTTCGCTTTCCCTTTCTCTTTCCCTTAGCAGGTCCCTTCTTAATTCCCTTTTGAACCACCAGTACGAGATTGGTCTTTCGAATGTTCTCCTCAGCATTCTTAAGCATCCCATGAAGCTCAATAACTGACTTGTTCATTGCATGCATGTTATAATTCATCACAAATGGATCATAAGCAGCAGACAATGATCCTAAGATCAAGTCAGTGGCCAATTCCTTTGGCACGTATACCTCAAGCTTCCCAAGAGTATCAAGATACCCTTTAATCTTTAGTACATGTGTACTAACAGGAGTACCCTCAGCCATCTTACAAGAAATTAAATCCTTTAATGTCACGAACCTCTCGTGACGAGCTTGCTCTTAGAACATCTCCTTGAGGTGCACCATGATCGCATAGGCCTCTTGGTCCATAAATTGCTTTTGCAATTCAGGCACCATAGTGGCTAGCATCAAACAGGTCACATCATTGGAGTCACTTTTCTTGGTCTCAAAAGTTTCCTTTTGAACCACAGAAGCATTCCTAGCAGGTTCTTCAAGTAAAGGTGCATCCAAAACATACAACTTCTTCTCTTGCTTAAGAACTATTCTTAAGTTTTGAGATCAGTCTATGAAATTGGTGCCATTAAATTTGTCCTTTTCAAGGACCGATCACAATGAGAAATTGTTATTTGAAGATGCCATTTTCAATCTATAATAATAATATTTAGCAAGATTAAATGAGGTCTTATTATAATCCCACAAACCGAATTAATATCCCCTTAAATAATTCACGTTAGTGATTTAATGTGGGCCAAGATCCACTTTTCATAACAACTTATTAGTCAAGCTGAGCTTGTACACCTAACAAGTTAAATTACTTAGGTAGGAAGACTCCAATCATGTCTTGTACATGACTCTTGGATCAAATGGGCTAACATCTTAAGATGTTAGAGCACAATCCCATTTATAAGTTGCCTAGGTTCGGGCATCCCATTCCATGTTAAGTCCAACCTACATCCACAGCCCATGCCTCACAAAGATAATGAGGCGCATCTAGGACTCCTAGTCTACGTGACCGACGATCAATGCCTTGACATGTTTTGAATTAGGAAGGCAACTTTGTGACTTACTATTTTGGGGATTCATTTTATTACGGCTTACTTGGCATATGCTTTGTCATCCATCCATAACATGCATATATATATAATTGCATAAAGTAAAGCGTGACAAACATGGGCCCTAAAACCTATAACTAAGTTCTATACTATTACATAAGAATCTTCAAGTTGGGCTTCTCCACTCCGGTAGGCTTCGTCTTGATTTACAAAATCTTCAAGTATTTTCTATTCTAAGAAATAAATGAAAACTTTTACAATAAAAATAGTGGCTCACAGGCCATATTTAATTACAAAACCCAGG
The DNA here is from genome assembly GCA_037975025.1 of Excoecaria agallocha. Classification (NCBI taxonomy): domain Eukaryota; kingdom Viridiplantae; phylum Streptophyta; class Magnoliopsida; order Malpighiales; family Euphorbiaceae; genus Excoecaria; species Excoecaria agallocha. Next base: position 98,800,255 of record CM075806.1, read on the forward strand.
GCCCATGAATGCACCATGCATATCCATTCATCACACCAAACAAGCAAATAAATATACATAACATTCATGGATTAAACAAAGTCCAATTTTAATTAATTTAGCCAAGCCCATTAATGGAAATTATATACTTGAACCTTTAAGAGAAGACCCCATGATGGGCCTGGGCCAAATCCCAATGGACTAAATCCTCTTATTGAATAAGTTCTCTTAAAAGCCCAAAACACGAACTAGTTAGATTTGTGCCATAAATCCACTCTAGTATAATTTCCAATTTTGCCATTTTTAATTTTATATCATTTAGCCCATAAACATTAAAAATGCATGTAATATGTACCAACATGAATTAAACATATAATCATGAAGAACATATAAATATACACGGCATTCATGAAAAACAAACAAACAACAATGAATTAGTTGTTTAATGCTTATATGATGCCACAAAAATGCACAAACACTTAAATCAATTTTATGCGTCATTTAATCATTTAAATAAGGTCATAAAAATTGAGTTAATTTTCTGTACCATTTTGATCTAAATGTGTTTATACCATTTTAATCAAACCAAAACAAAAATTGTTGATTAAACATGTAACAAACATAAACTAGTCATAGTTTTAAGCGATTTTAAAATTAATTAATTAAATTGTAATGGACCAGAATTAAAACCAAATTTAAAATATGTCCAGACCTGATAATTAATCTTTAAAAATCACTTACAAACATGCCAAAATCATTTTACATTCAATTTTGAAAACTAGTTGTTAAACTAGCAATTTTCATGCCAATTAGCACCTAGTTTCGTTATTAACATGTACCATCGGGTATAAATAATTAAATCCGACCATTACCAGCCCTAATAACATCTTAGGACAGTATATTAACATGTCATATTAATTATAATACCTAAATAATCAATTAAAATAATTTTTACACCAAAACAATGCAAAAAACTCAAAATAGAAAATTTCAGCATTGCATGTATTTATAAAAATAATTTTTGATTAAATAATTCATGCATCTAAAGCACTAAAATAAGCATGTTTAGGCTCTGATACCACTGATAGAATATGAAATGGTATGATGGTGATGATAACATAGCGGAAAAATAAAAAAACTTTATCATACATACCATACAATTCAAAAGCAAGAAACAAAACATGCAATTTTAGGGTTGTAAAACTTACAACTTTAGATGCACTTCAATATTTGGTTTTGGTGATGACCAGCAATCAAAACTGATTTATCAACCTTTGATCTTCTTTGCCAATGTCAAAAGAACAGCCTTTATGCCCCTCTTCTCTATGTTCACACACACAATTGCAAAGACGGCTTAAAATCGAGATTGCTAGCTCTCTGTTTAAGTATCGTGTAATGGCAATTGATTGAAACTACAAAATTTGATTTTGCATTTCTCTAAGGTTGCTATTACTACCCAAGATCACAAGAGAATGAGGAACAATCCTTTCTCCTTGTGAAAAATTTGCCAAAATAAAATTGTGAGAGAGAGTTACTATTCACGAGTTACTATTTACGCCACACACAAAATTAGGTTTTTTTTTTGCTTTTCTCTCTCATCCAATATATATATTATCTTATTTATTAAGTGATAAATCTCAAATATACTACCTTAGGATAATTAATATTAGCTAAAGATAATTAATATTTGCCTTTATCACTTAATTAAAATAAGTAATATTTATTGATAAAAACTCTTTTAATTTATCCAAGATAAAAACAAAAGACATATTAATCAAATTAACCACTTAATTAAATATGAATATACAAGACATATTAATCAAATAAACTACTTAATTAATATAAAGGATATGCCGAAATTTCTTGATTTCTCTCTAGGAATTTCGGCCAATAGTATTCCTATTTAAGTGATTTATTTGATCATAATTCTTTTAGGCTTTAAAACTCAATTAATTAAATTAATACAAGACATTTAATTAATTGAAATTAAACCTTGTGGGCTGAATTTATCTTCCTCATGGGCCAAGGTCCAATAGCAATCTAATAATCCATTACACACATTAATTTGACTTTAATTAAAAGTCCAAATTAATGCCCAATACTTAATTTAAATATTTTAAGCCCAATGCTTTATGTGCGATCTTATAGGTCCATTTAATATTGGTAATGAATTAATAAATTAATTCAAAGGCTATAAATATTCTCTAGCAAGATATTATAGCATTCCAAATTAAATGAAAATGTATATGGCATTTTGTGACCTAATGCAATTTTGCATAGTCCCTTATCCAAAAATATCAGAATTAATATAAGGCATGGAACTAGTCACCCTTATATAAATTAATTCCTTTCTTGATATTCCAGTGACACTGAACTCTCAGATAAATAATGATTACTCATTATTTTATCTCGGTATGGCCATACACTTCTTAGTTCACTGATCAAGTGGCTGATGATATTTTCTCTCTTATTGAGAGGGGTAATCCCTTCACTTCTCCCATGCTCTCTAACATGAATCAATGTATACCCAAGCATACCCATACTTGTCACTCTGTTACGAGCACGTTAGGTGTATGTCAAAGTATACAATAATACATAAAGAGTTTCATAGAGATTTTAGGTTTAAGAACTCCAATGCAAAACTTGTATATGAGAAATACTTATGACTTATACCATGTAGTGTTCTCATAAATGGATCGAATCCAGATACCATGTTCTAAACATGTATCTATGATCTCTGATTGACACTCTTGTCCTTATGATCCATAAGATAGAACTCAACTTATCAGAGAGAGCATACTAGTCTTAATTCATTGTTATTCCCATAACAATGACTGACTAGGGATATTTAGAATGATGTCTCTTTTGTTTCAAGGTCTTACAACCATGTGCCTCACATATGATAACTTAAACTGAAACAATATTCTTGGATATTTCTATCAATTGATATGCACAGGAATACAAAAGATAAAACAAATGCCTTGTTTATTAACTCAAATGTTTTATTACAATCTATTGGGGCTAGGGCTTACACTAATAGGTTACACATATATCATATTCTAGTTCATGTACAGTAGACTCATTTCTACCCATATCCCCAGTGCAAATATAAGAATGAGTGGAACTGCGATCAATCAGTTCATGCATGTCAGAATCAAAGAGAGAGAAAATACCAGCTATAACTTCTAGAGCACTCTGATCCTCTCTAGCTTTCATTGCATAAGCTCGAGTAGGAACAACTGGAGCTGTGGGCCTATCAACTGATTCAGAAATGTTCCTGGACTGGGATCCCTGATGCCTCGATCCCCCATGTCCTCTTCCTCTGCCTCTACCTGAAGATGGTGCATTATAAGTTCCTCTACTGCCCTGCTGTCCAACACCCTGATCCCTCTTCGAAGGATAATTTTCCATTAAGTGATCGGTACCACCACACTTGAAACATACCCCAGTCAATTTCCTGCAACTATCCCAATGTTGCCTAGAACAATGGGGACACACTGGAGGTTGCTGCCCACTCTGTTTCCTTGAAGCTCCCTTTCCCAACTTAGACACTACAGAAGATTCTTGTCTCCTATCCCTTTTTGCAGAACTATAGCCGGACTCAGCTGGCTGATTTCCTTGAGCTACTCTAGCTCTCTTTCCTGTGAAAGATCCATCCTTGGACCCACTCCTTCTCTGTTCTTTCTCCCTTTTTTCAATTTTATTCTTTTCAATTCGCAAGGCTGCTGTAACCAGTTGAGTGAAGTTAACCACTTATAAAGATATAGATCCAATTAACTTTTCTCTGATACGATCATTTAACCCATCTTCAAACTGTCTACATTTAAAAGCATCAGTTAACATCTCATAAAGAACATATTTGCAGAAGTGACTAAATTCTTTCTCATATTCAGCCACAGACATAGCTCTTTGCTTCAAGTTGAGAAACTGCTTTAACTTCTCTTGCTTGTATGCCTCAGTAACATACTTTTTCTTGAATTCAGTTGTGAAAAATTCCCATGTAAGAGGATCTGGCAATTGGGGTTGCTTCAACACTAACTTCTACCAATCATAAGCAGCCCCCTGTAATAAAGACATAGCACAAGATGCCTTATGATCCATTGGACAGTGGATTTCATCAAAAATTCTCTCTAGCTTTTCCAGCCAAAATTTAGCTTCCTCAGACTATTCCAGATTAGTGCCTAAAAACTCTTCAGCACCATGCTTTCTAATTTCATATATTGGAGCTTTAGGTGCAGTCATCCTTTGAAGAATTTGAGCCATATCTTGTGATATCTTTAACAATGCCTCTGTAGGGATGGCTGTTAGAACCTCATTTAGATTGGATGATGAAGATCCAGGATTGGAGGGATTGGTTCTAATCGGCCTGTTATTTTCAGCCGATTCTTTAAAAGTATCTCGAGAGCTCTCCATCTTCGATTTATAAGAAAACAGGGACTTCTGCATCAGGCCAACAAAACACTATATCATACTATAGAATCCTAGGTTCATTTTTACCCAGAAAAGGCTAAACCTAGGCTCTGATACCATAAATTGTAGCACCCTCTAAGCAAAACCCTATTTAACTAATAATTTAATTAGTATTAATCATGCATATGCAATATATTTTTTTAACTATCATTTTGCTCTTAATCATGTCATATGGTTCATATACTTATATATGTGCTACTAGTCTATTCCTGTATTGCATTTCATACTTAGTATCATACATACTATACTATATGAATATTACTTATGCATATCACATGCATGCATACTCTTCTTAGTTTTACTACTTGTGAGTTACAACATTTCTCATAAGTTATATACATCTTATAACATAACTGTCTATAAAGCAAAACATATGATAATACTATTACAAATACATCCTCCATCACAATTAATAGTCGGTAGTTGGCCCTTCCTGATGCAGAGATCGTCCCTGAGCAAAAGTCTTGGTAACAGTACCTACACGGATGAATAACCCATGCTAAGCTATAAAGTTTAGTGGGGAATATCTATAGATGGATGACCACTCACAATGGTCATCAAAATATACATACAATGTGTATAATAAATAACATGTAAAACATATTATGTCATTAACAACAAATACTTTAAAGCATAAAACATATTATCATGTACCTAAAAATTATACCCAAAAAAAAAGTGACAAGTATTCTCATTTTCATAATTCATATAGACAACAATTTCCATGTAAACATATTCAAATGAAACATAATACCTGTGGGCAAACCAATAATGTAATCCACAATATCAATCTTTAGTCAAATAACTCTAACTGTTTAAATTTTTTATCTATACTATGAATAACATTTAGCCTACCTTAGCTTTATCAGTGGATAACGGGAACTATGGATACACATCGGTATCAAGAAGAAGGATATCCGAAGATATCAGATCTATAGACCTAAATGGGGCCAAACTGTACTATAGACCAGTCAAGCAGACCCAAACGAGGTCGCCTATCAACCCAAACGGGGCTGATCATGATACAAATGAGATCATATATACTATGGACCTAATTAGGCCAAACTATAGCAGTTGCAATTTCCCTATAGGCGCCTATCTATCCACATCTAAAACTCTATCGCAGGCAGAACTATATTCGTGTTCAATTCACATATTAAGACTGTATTCATAGTATACTATTTGTACATATTTAGAGTCTTGTAAAACTATAATTTCACTGGTGCATAAACAGATATATGCACATTTCATAAGCCAAATTACACAATTAGCTCATCCATTTCATGTGACTATAAGTTTGCATCGTGACATATAGGCATGACATATAATCATCATATCATATACTTGATCATGTTCTCCTTAAATGTCTCACATATTCATAGTCATGCTACAACATCTTATGAGCAAAACATTCCAGACAGGTCATTCAGTCGTGACGATATGTTCGACTCGTGAAGACGTTCACGAGTGAACTTATAAGGCCAAAACTCATGTCTCGTGAAGAGTTTCACGAGTGGAGAAGAAAAACTATACTTCATGACTCGTGAAGAGCTTCACGAGTCCGACTAATGTTCACGACTCATGAAGAGCTTCACGAGTGACCCAACATTGGAAGAAGATGCACGACTCTTAAAGAGCTTCACAAGTCGAACAAAAGTTCACGACTCGTGAAGACATTCACGACTCGGTAAGGACAGTCTTCTTCAACCTCATATCGATAAAATTCAGCAAAACGAACTTTGAATTCTGTAAATCCTACCCAGTTCCAAAAATCAATTTCACATGCAATATAAATAGCCTAAATTCCCATACCTTGGATGACAAATCCAAAGTCTTTAACCTCTAGCAATACCCTTTCCTTTGCTCTTCTTTACTTCCTCTTCTCCTTCACAAAATGAACGACATACAAGTTTCCAGCACTATTAACATTCTTTTCAGTCAAAATGAAAAGAAGAAGAAGATGATGATGAAGGGTCCAATTAACAGTTTAATTACCTTAAGTTTAATGCATTATACTCTTGATTAACCAACATGCACAATTTCCTCTTCAAGATTACTTAAGGTATCAACTTTGAATCATAAAAGAGAGAGAAAGAAATATTTATGTGTTTTTCTTCAATAAATGTCGTTCCATTCTTTCTTCTCTCTCTTCAAAGTCGGCTTTTTATAATAGTAAAGAATAATTTCCCCTTTAGTCCCTTAACCTTTTGCATGCTACACAATAACCTAAAAAATCTTTGCATGTTAAACTTTAACCTCTCCATTTAATTCCTTCCAAACGTTAACCTATCCATTTATTCCGTCTCTCAAATTGACCTTTAAACAATCATTTCTATCCACATTTGACCCTTGAGTTTCCAAAACAATACATTTACCCCAACTTAACACCTTTTACTTCAATTGCACATTTAATTAACATTAAACCATGCTTTAAAATTTTATTTTCATGCAAAACATAATATCATGATAATTTACCCCCTCTTGACCCATACTTGTACAAATTCCTCATTTAATTTAATCTTAATCAAATAAAAATCCCATTCAAATATGTAAATTTGATTAGGATCATGTTAGGGGCCTTACAATTCTCTTCCCCTTAAGAATTTCATCCCCGAAATTCATACCTGCTTTGAATAAGTGCGGATGTTATTCCTTCATAGCTGTTTCTGGCTCCCAAGTAACTTATTGTAAATCGTGATGTTGCCAGAGCACTTTAACAAGTGGAATTTGCTTGTTTCTGAGCTGTCTAACTTCTTTAGCCAGAATTGCTTTAGGCTCTTCATCATAAGTGAAATCCGGCTGTACTTGCACATCTTGAACTGGTATCACATGGGATTTATCTGATCGATATCTTCGAAGCATAGAAACATGAAACACATCATAAAGTTTGGCTAGTTCCATTGGGAGAGCCAACCTGTATGCCACTGGCCCAACTCTTTGAAGAATCTCATATGGGCCAATAAACCCCGGGCTCAATTTACCCTTTTTCCCAAATCTCAATACTTTTTTCCAAGGGGACGCTTTTCAAAACACTTTGTCATCCACTTGATATTCAATGTCTTTCCTTTTTAAATCAGCATACGACTTCTGTCTATCACTAGCTTCCTTCAATCTTTGCTTGATAACTTGTACCCTTTCTTCTGTATCTTTAACAACATCTGGACCAATGACTCTGTGCTCTGACAATTTAGTCTAGTAAATAAGAGTTCTACATTTTTGGCCATACAAGGCCTCATAAGGTGCCATCTCGATGCTCTTTTGATAACTTTTATTGTAAGTGAACTCTATTAAAGCTAAATATCTATCCCAACTTCCTGCAAAATCCAAAACACAACCTCTCATCATGTCTTCTAAGATTTGGATAACCCGTTCAGATTGACCATTCTTCTGAGGGTGGAATGCTGTACTCTAATACCACTTAAGGGATATCACATGGCATGTACATGATGATCACGCAGCGGAAAACTTAAAAAATTTAGATCATACATGCCACGCAATATGCAACAACTAATCAAATCATACAATTTTATGGTTTTGAAAAACTTACAACCTTAGATGCACTTTAAAACTTGATTTTGATGATAACAAGCAAATAAGATGGACATATATACCTTAGATCTTAATCACCAATGATAAAAGAGCTACCTTTACACCACTCCTCTCTATGCTCACACACACACTAACAAGGATGGCTTAAAACAAGAGTGCTAGCTCCAATCTTTTAGTATTTGGTAATGGGATTGGTTTGAAGCCACAAGATCTGATCTTGTTCTTCTTTTAGGTTGCTATTACTGCCCAAGAACACAAGAAATGAAGAAAGAACTCTTTCTATTGAGAGTGGCAGCACCAGAGAGAAAATTATCACCTTAGGTCAAAAGAATTAATCAATTTATATCATTAATTTTGGAAAGATGTGAATGCTGAAATCCCCTTGGAATAATGAATAGTTTTCAGCCTCCATCACTTCCTAATTAAGTGATTTAAATTGATTCAAATTCTCTTAGGTTTTAAATTCAAATGGCATTATTCATTTAATAAAAAATCAACCACTTCATTAGGGATTAATAGTTGCTGAAATTTACTAGGATTTTTCCTTGAATTTTTGGTCACATTATCTCCCTCTTAAGTGTTTTATTTTGATTTAAATAAAATTTAGGATTTAATACTCAATTACATTAATTACCCTAATATAATTAATTAATTGAAATTAAACCTTGTGCATGCCGAATATTTCTCTCACGGACCAACTATTTAACATATTTTCCTTAAATAACTAGTTGTTTAAGGCAAAAAACTTGATTAATAGATTTGCCTTAAACACCTAGCTGTTTAAGGTAAAAAACTAATTTTATAGATTTGCCTTAAACATCTAGCTGTTTAAGGTAAAAACCTATTTACGAGAATCAGTCCAATTAGAAATTTTAATACCCATTACATACATTAATTTCACTTTAAATAAAAGCCCAAATTAACATCAATAGACTATTTAAATATTTTAAGCCCAATATTTTGTGTGTGATCCTATAGATCCATTTAATATTGGCAATAAATTAATAAATTAATTCAAAGGCTATATATATTTTCTAGCAAGATATTATAGCATTCCAAATTAAATGAAAAGCAAATGACATTTAGTGACCTAATGCAATTTTGCATTGTCCCTTACCCTTAAATATCAGAATTAATATAAGGCATGGAACTAATCATCATTATATATACTAATTCCTTTTTTGATATTCCAGTGACACTGAATTCTTAGATAAATAATGATTACTCATTATTTCATCTCAGTATGGCCATACACTTTTCAGTTCACTAATCAAGTGGCCGATGATATTTTTCTCTCTTATTAAGAGGGGTAATCCCTTCACTTTTCTCATGCTCTCTAACATGAATTAGTGCATACCCAAGCATACCCATACTTGTCAGCCTGTTATGAGTACGTTAGGTGTATGTCAAAGTACACAGTAATTCATAAAGAGTTTCATAGAGATTTTAGGTCTAAGAACTCCGATGCAAAACTTGCACATGAGAAATACTTATGACTTGTACCATGTAGTGTTCTCACGAATGATCGAATCCAGATACCATGTTCTAGACATGTATCTATTATCTCTGATTGACACTCTTGTCCTTATAATTCGTAAGACAGAACTCATCTTATCAGAGAGAGCATACTAGTCTTAATTCATTTGTTATTCCCATAACAACGACTGACTAGGGATATTTAAAATGAAGTCTCTATTGTTTTAAGGTCTTACAACCATGTGCCTCACACATGATAACTTAAATTGAAACAACATTCTTGGATAGTTCTATCAATTGATATGCACAAGAATACAATAGATAAAACAAATGCCTCTTTTATTAACTTAAGTGTTTTATAACAACGCATTGGGGCTAAAACTTACACTAACATAATTAACCTTGCATCTTCACATTGGTCAAGTTTGTCAAGTAAGTAAGAATTCTCTTTAATTTCTCTTTAATTTAAATGGTAATTACATTGTTAATTCGAAAATTATTCTTAGAATGGGTTACTTTACTTCTTTTTTTTTGCGTATTATATGCTTCTTTTTAGTCCTCTTTGGTTAGTGATAAATTGAGTGTTGGAATTAAAGCATGAATGTTGCAATTTGGGTTTTAGATTATTAAAATTGCATAAGTTATAATTTAGCAAAGTTGTGCATAAAACATGTTCGGTAAAATGCCTAAGTGACTAAGTTTAACTACGTGCCTAGTCTTTCTTCATCATACCCATTTCATTTCATTCTCCTCTTTTCACCTTTTCCTTCCATACTTAAATGGAATTTATTTTACACTTAACATAATTTATTAACATGAGATGAATTTTGCACTACATCTTACATGTTTATCTTAGGAGTATTTATTAAGCTTTATAAATCGTTGGATTTATTTGGTTATTTTTGTTGAGTGTGCTAGTGGTTATGCCCTAGGCCATATATTTGGTTCCTTATGCAATGTCACATTTCATTTTATAAGATTGGGTTTTCTTCATGTTATTATATTTTTTGGCATGTTACAATATAATGATGTTTCTAAAAAATAATTTAATGTTATTTTGACTATCCCTAGTTATTTATCATTAAAGGAATAATGATAAATAAAAACTAGTATGAGTTTGATTGATAATCATGGGATGATTATATATAGTGATATAAATCAAACTTGTAGGTACTCGTTGAAGAACAGAGTACTGGATAGACCCGCTATGAGACACTACATGGGTTAATATCATTTGTGTTCTCATAATAGTTATGTTATCAATACTTAGACCTAAGTTTATCATATTATTCTACATGAGGAACATTGTATTTTGACATAATTAAACATTATCTTTAATCGAATAATAATAAAAGTTATGATTGGACATGATGAGAATCATGTAGAGGATAGTGAATAATCAAAATGGAATTTATCTCTCTTATGAGAGATATATCTATTGGGTCCCTTGATAAGTAGGACTGAGAAATGTATGACCATGCTCAAATGAATTGATGGAGCAATAAATGTCATATGATATTATCAGTCTACTTAATGACCGAGAAATTATATGTTTCAACGAAATAAGTTTGACATGGACTATGACTTATGTTCAAATAAGATATTGTGTGACAAAGGGATTATAAAATGTTCTATTAGGTTTAAATCGAACTATCAATATTCATATTATTTGGGTACTAATAATATCTTGCTAGAGACCGCTTATGACTTGTGGGCCCATTACGGGATTGGGGCCCATGGCCAACATAATATGAACTTTGGATCGCACAAATATAATGTGATGAATGAACTAAGGGTTAATTTAGGCATTTCAAATTTTATTTTGTGGCCAATTAAATTTCAAAATAAATAAATATTAATTAATTAATATTAATATTATAATTCTTATTTTAAATAAGAAATAAAGTATTTCTTATTTTAATAAGAAATGTAGGTCCGAAATTCTCTCTCTTTTAATTAGGGTTAGGTCACCTATATATATATATATGTGATATGTATGGTTTAAAAAAACCCTAAGAAGACATACTAAAAGGTGTGAGCCGTCATCCTTGAGAGAGTAAAAAGAGAAAATCATTTTTTCTCTATTACCCTAGTCACCAAAAAAGGGAGCTAGCACCTTGAGTGAATTCGTTCATTGTGTTCAAGTATGGATACTGATAAAGGGTTTTCGTTTAATGTGAATCAACATCTACAAGACAATTTTACATTTCAAAAGGTTATTAATCGTTACTTTCTCTTCATTAAATCAATTGGATTGCATAGATCCTAGTGGATTTCATTTATCTGCTATAATTTTGTTTTGTTTTTCCTTGTCAAAACCCAATAGAGTGTGCAGTGACACCTAAAAGAACAAGAAAAGATGAAGTAGCTAGCTCTTCAGAAAAATATGTTCCAGCTCACATTGATGAAGATAAGGCTGAATTGTATGAGTATTTTTTTAATAGTAAAGTATGTCAAGCTGGTATACTTGAAGGAATTTTTTTTAGATATTGGGGCTGGAACTTTATAGGGCGAGATCTATCCATTGATTCAGAATATTGGGTGGGAGAGATTTATTAAAATGCAACCAGAAATTTACCCATTTATAACTAGATTGTTCTTCACATCATTTCACCTTTCATTTGAAGATGAGCAAGATCTGGGTATAATTAGTTTTAAGTTGGGTAAACGTCATCATAAGATGTTTTTTCCTTTTTTTGCTGAGATTTTGGGGTGATGTTGGGGTTTTATAATGATGAAATTAGTGAATTACCAAATGCCATTGTACAAGATAACTAGGAATTCATCAGAGATCCTATCAATCCAGTATGTTATAAGTCAAGTAAGTTGAAGGCCTGCGTTTTAGGTAGTCATGCACTCCTTGTTATTCACAAGATTTTATCACTTACTTTCTTTAGCTGCCTTGGTAGTCTGGGAGCTATAAATGCTAAGGAATGCATGCTGCTAAGATTCATGGTTGAAGTATTCGAATCAATGGCACTACCTTATTATGCAAAAAAAATAGAAGAGTTGCAAAAGATGTATAGCAAAATCAAAGAGACTTCTCTAGGTTGGATAACAACTATAATAGCCTACCATGTCGGACATTTGGATATGAGGAGCTCTCTAAGGGAAATTGCTTAAATTGACATTGACATGTTGACTAGGATGAAGATTTTAGTAAAAGAGCCACCTCGGTATTGGTTGACTAGGGAGGAGTTATGGACATCAACATTTTGTGATAGGGGTTGAGCTTCTTTGAGCTCAAATTTTACTTAGATTGAGGATGTAAAATATAATTCTTCCCTTTTATTTTGAAAACACTTATGTTTAGGTTTATGTTTATGCTTATGTTTCTATTTTGGTATGTTTGCTTTTATTTCTTTTGACTATTGTGATATACTATTTTGTCTATAAGAATAACATTAGGAGTAACCATATGCTTTAAATTTTATTATTCTACTAAATGTTGCTAGTTTTGTTAGTTGGTTGTTCTATTCTTAGGTTACATTAGTAATTAGTAGATTCAAATTTGTCACTTAACTCACATAAAGCTTAGTTTGGCCCAATTTTTTTAGAAATTGAACAAATTGAACTCGAACTTCGAATGTGCATGAGTTAAGACATTAGTTTGGCAGTAATACAAGTAGGTTGTTCGATGAAATGTTTTGCTACTTTATTACTCAACTTGGTTTATAATTATTAGTTTCCACATTTTGAGCACTAAAAGACCATTTTTAAATAGAAGAAAAATCAATGCATTGAAATAGTTAAGTAAAGAATTTTAGGACACTAGAACCTTCCTCATCACCCTTCGAAGAATAAAAAAGCAACTCAAGTAACTTAGAAAGTGATCTAGGCAAATTGTTTTAGTGTTGAGCTAAATGAATGACTATTTTCCTACCTTTTCGATATAATTGACTTTTGATAGCCAATTTGAGTCTAATGAGGTATGCTTAATACGTGCCATCTTAATTTTCCTTATTACACTCATTTATTAACCATATAGCTTAAAATCCTTTTATCTACCTTCTAGAATTGGCCACTCTAGATTTTGATGCATTTACATTTATTGGGCATTTCAATTAAATGTAATGAGAAAAGTGATGTCATTTAGGGCAAGAATTGTGAGATGAAGTCAATTAATTGTGTAAAGTTCTTGTATTACCCATATTATTGTAAATTGCAAGCAAAAGAAGCTACTAAAAAAAGAGAAAAAAATGTGAAATAAAACTTCCATTTATGGAAAAAATTTAAGTGGGGTACTTATAAGGAAAAGAAATAGTGACTTCCTAAAAATTGAGCAAAATGAGAAGGATTTTAGTCTTATCATTTCTGTTTGGATGTGTCCAATGTTCAAAAAAAGTAGAGTAGGCTTGAAAGCTTGAAAAAGAAATTGTGCTAAGTAGTTTAAAATCTTTTGAAATGGGATTTATTCAAGTATAGAGTGGCTATTCTCTATGAGTATTTATTGTCTATTCTTTACCAATGCCTTAACCTCATTATTGCCTAATAAAGACCTAAGTGATTCTAAGGCTTTTATTTGAGTTGTTTAAGTGGAGATGATCTTCGGGTTCTGGTACTAAAGGAGAGGCCTATGATATTTCTAGAGTTTCAAGCATAAAACCATATGTATACTTAGTGTACATCAATTCTAAAGCTTGATTATGAAATACACTGGTGCTTTGATTTTTAAAAAAATACTTAAATTGTTTTGGTCTTGTACAGACATATAGAAACTATTTTTTTTTTCTTGTTTGAGTTTATTCTAGCTAAAATTTTATTAAATCCTCTTGTTAATTGTTGAAATTGAGTTTTGAATGGTATAATTCTGTTTTAGAGTTTGATTATTCTAAGAAGTTGGTTTGTTCATATTTGTTTGGGGCGAGCAAAGGCTAAATATTGGGTATTTGATAAGTGTGAATTATTCTATATGATTAATGTGTATTTAGTGTGTTTTCATGTTACTTTTAATGTTAATTCAGTTGATTTAATATTTAATTGTTTAAGGTGATGTTTTAGTTGATTAATTATGTAATTTGATATTTTTAGGGGTTTAATTGAAGGAAAAGAAGAAAATTAAAGGACTAAAGTGAAATTTCAAGATTAAAAATTTTTAATAAGTTAAGATTTTTGTTCATGAAGTACAGAGGAAAGCCACTCAGTAGAGTGACTTCTCACTCTACCATGTGGGTTATAAAAGGAAGGGACGAGCAATATCAAGCTAAATAGTGGAGTGAAATATCACTCTACCAAGTCACCCAAAGAAGAATTGCAACAGGAGCCTACTCGGTGGAGTGATATTGCACTCTACCAAGTCAAAGAGTCCGTATTGCGATAGAATTATTCTTCTTTGTAGAAGAGAAATTTATTTGTTGAAATAAGAAGTCTTGTGCTAAGAAGGAAGTTGAAAGCTTTTAAAATATCTTATTTTCATGCTACAAAAGGGGGGAGAGGAACATGTGATGGACTAGGATTGAAGAACTCTGAGGAAGTTCAAGAACATCTAAAGATTTTTATGTGTATTGTATTTTTTTATTTTTTCTTCTTTAATTTTTTTTATAATGAGTGAGTAGTTCTTTTTCTTTTGCTGATGGAACTTGGACCCTCATATTTCTTTATGTAATGACTTAAGTTTGGTCTTTGTTTGAATGCAAGTTGATTATTTCTTAATTTCTGAGTAAAATCCTTATCTTGAGTTATATTTAGTTTGATTGTTGATGTATTGAAATAATGATTAATGATCAAATGCAATATTGAATTAAGGTGTGCATGTTCATAGTTTAATTGATTTAATTTAATGCATGGTTATTTTTTGAAAAATGTGATAATTGTGTATTAATTTTAAGTGATTTAAGACTATGAAAGGTAAATTAAGAATAAATTGAAGTGAGATTTCTTGAGAAAGGATCTGATAAATATTTAGGAGTTTATGAATTGGAATTTTATACTAAGTATTAAATTTTTTTGAGGAAGAGCATTTGATGCTTAGAAAGATATTCTGAAAAGTTAGCTGATTATATTATTAGTTTTCCATAATAACTTGTATTATCTTTAACCAAGTTTTATGCATAAGAAAATTAGGTGGAAAGTCCTTTAGTAAAAGTCTTCTTATCATTGAATTTGTCATATTTTTAATATTTGCTTATTTTAATTGAATTTCATTTTTAGGTGTTTAGTTCATGATTATTGCACTAGTTTTGTTTCTTTAAGTGTTTGAAATTCTATTTTCGTTTAGTTAAGTCTTCATTGTCATAACTTTGGGATTTCTTTCTTCCATTCCATACAAATGTTCATTTTAAAAATCTAAAATATTTTGCACTTGCACAGTTCCCTTGGGTTTGATATCTTGTATGTTTATTGTCCTCCTCCATATCCATTACCATAAAATCAACCGAAAAAATACAAATTCCCACTTTTACTAAGAAATCCTCAATAATGCCCTTAGGCCTCTTCATAGATCTATCCGCTAACTGTAGTGTCATTCGGGTTTC
Organism: Excoecaria agallocha; assembly: GCA_037975025.1. Classification (NCBI taxonomy): domain Eukaryota; kingdom Viridiplantae; phylum Streptophyta; class Magnoliopsida; order Malpighiales; family Euphorbiaceae; genus Excoecaria; species Excoecaria agallocha. The sequence continues at coordinate 98,816,202 of CM075806.1, forward strand.
CTTGATATAACCTAAATTCAAATTCTTGCAAATCAAATTAGGCATCAAAATAATGTTAGCTCTTAAATCACATAAAGCATATCCCATAAAATTCCCTCCTAATTCATAAGACAACATAAAATTTTTAGGATCCTCTAATTTTTCAAGAATTTTATTCATTAAAATGGCATTATAATTTCTAGATAATTAAATCGTACCTACCCTCTAACTTTTATTATTGGAACATAGCTCTTTCATAAATTTAGCATACTTAGGCATGTGTAACAAAGCTTCAACAAATGGTAAATTTACATGCAACTGTTCAAACTTGTCTAGAAATCTAGATAGATATTCATTATTCTTTTCTTTTCTTGCTAGAGATGGAAAAAGGTAATTTAGAATCATCAAGCATAGTAGAAACAAGTTTCTCCTTACCTTTACTTTTCTTAACAATAGTAGGAAATTCTTTATAAATATTGGGTTTAGACGTACTAACCTCCGTTATTGATTCCACCAATTCTGAAAAATTCTTACCATTTTTAGCTTCTTTTACCTCTTTCCTACTCTTCAAAGTGATTGCCTTTACTTCTTCTTTAGAATTTTGATCCACATTTGATAGAAATGTACCTTGGACCTTATGAGAAAGAGAATTTGCAAGTTACCCTACCTGATTTTCTAGATTTTTAATGGATGCATCCTGATTCCTCATCCAAACATCCTGTGATTTTCATCTAGTGTCCTAACTAGCTAGAAAGGTGGACTGAGTAGTCATAAAGTTTACAAACATCTCCTTTAAATTTGGATTTCTATCTTAATTGCGTTGGGGTCTGGCTTGAAATCCTGGGGGTTGATATGGCATAGCTTGAGATGTGGGTGGATATGGTGGTTGGACTTGAGATTAGTATGGTGATTGGTTACTGCTATGGGACATTAAGTTTTGACTAAAAGGAGCCTTATTTTGAGTATTAGATGTAGATGTCTAGTTCCCTTCTCTCCATGAAAAATTGGGGTGATTTCTCCACTCAGGATTATATGTATTGCAATAAGGGTTTAGTGTATTCACCTCCTGTACTACACCACCTAAGCCTTCCTCACTCTTATTTCCATTTGCTCCTTGTGTTTCTGCATAACCATCACATCCATTAGATAAAATAGACACATTTTGAATATTTAATCCATTTACCTCTTTTTTTAATAGCTCAATTTGTGCATTGAGCATGGCTACTTCATCTACACTATAGACTCCTTGCCTCTTTTGGGTGGATCTAGTACTTTCCCATTGAGCATCATTTATTGCCATTTCATCAAGGAGTAAGAAAGCATCTTCAATGATCTTATTCATGAAACTTCCATTAGAAGCTGCATATAGGAAGGACCTTGTAGACTGGTTCACATCTGCATAGAAAATAGACATTATTTGATGCACAACAATTTCATGGTATGGACAACTTCTTAAAAGCCACCTAAATCTTTCCTAAGTCTCATGGAATGGTTCCTTACATAACTAGTGAAAATTATGGATGTTGTTCCTAATACTAGCTATCTTGGTAGGGGGAAAGAACCACCATAAAAAAATTTCTTGCATTTGTTGCCATGATTGAATGGACTAACTTGGTAACATTTACAGCCAATCCCTAGCGTTACCAAAGAGAGTAAAAGGGAATAACTTAAGCCTAATGTCATCCATAGACACATATTTCTAGGAAGATATCTAAATGTTGAGCTGGGTCCTTTATTTCTGATCTTAAAAACTGATTTTTTTGGATCGTGGTAATGGTAGAAGGTTTTATCTCAAAATTTTGATTATGAGGTATCCTAATGGTTCTTTATTCTTTATTGGACCTAGGTGTAGTATAATCTCTAATGGTTCTAGGTTTAAACCCATTCCCTTGAGCTTGGTAGTTCATATTTTGTTCTTCTATCCTTGGTGGTGGTGGATCATTTATTGGGGGTTTATTACGAGGTATGTTGTCAATATTGAGTGGTGGATCTACATGTATCCCTTGATTATTCATGTTATCTCGTAACCTCCTAATCCGATTAAATGTCCTATCGATTTCAGTGTCAATAGGCATAATTAGATCTCCTCACTAACACTTAAAAAATAAAAGAAAAAATAGTGAATAGATAAAGAAAAATAAGAATAAGACCTAAAATTTACTTTAAACTAAATCTAAAATAATTTAACAAACGCCAAAGTTTTCCTAGCAATGGCGCCAAAAATTAGATCGGTGTCTAGCAAGCACACTAGATCGGCTAGTAATACAGAAAAATATAAATTATGACCCTAAATATTGAACCTAAGGGAACTATGCAAGTGCAAAATATTTTAGATTTTTAAAATGAACACTTTTATAGAAAGGAAGAAAGAAATCCCAAAGTTATGATAATGAAGATTTAACTAAATGAAAATAGAATTTCAAACACTTAAAGAAACAAAACTAGTGCAATTAATCATGAACTAAACACCTAAAACTGAAATTCAATTGAAACAAGCAAATAATAAAAATACGACAAATTCAATGATAAGAAAACTTTTACTGAAGGACTTTCCACCTCAATTTCTTATGCATACAACTTAGTTAAAGATAATACAAGTGATGATGGAAAACTGGTAATATAATCAGATAACTTTTTAGAATATCTTTCTATGCATCAAACCCTCTTACTCAAAATAATTTAATACTTACCATAAAAATCCAGTTCATGAACTCCTAAATATCTATCAGACCATTTCTCAAGAAATTTCACTTTAATTTATTCTTAATTTACCCTTTACTAGTCTTAAATCACTTAAAATTAATAAATAACTATCACATTTTTTCAGAAAATAACCATGCATCAAATTAAATGAGTTAAACTATGAACAAGCACACCTTAAGTCAATATTGCATTTGATCATTAATCAATATCTCAATACATCCACAATAAAACTAAATATAACTCAAGATAAGGATTTTACTCATAAATCAAGAAATAATCAACTTGCATTCAAATAAAATCAAACTTAACTCATTACATAAAGAAATATGAGGGTTTAACTTCCCTTAGCAAAAAAAAAAGTTAACTACATACTCACTATCCTAAAAAATAAAGAAAACAAATAAAAGAAATAAGATACACATAAAATCGTTTATCTGTTCTTAAAGTTCCTCAAAGTTCTTTAATCCTAGCCCCCAAATTCTTAGTTCAAAACTCAAATAAAAAAACTATGAAGTTTGTAATTTTGAAGCTTTCTCTATCACATGTTCCTTTCCCTCCTTTTGTAGCTTGGAAAGAAGATATTTTAAAAGCTTTCAACTTCCTCCTTAACACATGACTTCTATCTCAAATAAATAACTTCCTCTTCTAGAAAGAAGAATAATTCAATTGTAATTCGGACTCTTTGATTCTGTAGAGTGCAATATCACTCCACTGAGTAGGCTTATGCTAGAATTCTTCTATGGGTGATTCGGTAGAGTGATATTTCACTCCACTATGTAGGTCCTGCTACTTTTCCTTTCCTTTTATAACACACTCGATAGAGTGAGAAGTCACTCCACGTTATACAATTTTTCACAAATAAAAATCTTGACACTTTAAAAATTTGCTAATGTTGAAATTTCACTTTAGTTCTTCAATTTTCTTCTTTTCATTCAATTAAACCTCTAAAACACTAAATTACACAATTAATCAACTAAAACATCAACTTAAACAATTAAATATTAAATCAACTGAATTAACATTAAAAGTAACATAAAAACACACTAAACACACACTAAATACACATTAATAAAATTAAAATTTGTCACTTAATAACATAAAGCTTAGTTTCCCACAGTTTTTTTTAGAAATTGAACAAATTGAACTCGAACTTTGAATATGCATGAGTCAAGAGTTTAGCTTAGCAATAAGATAAGTAGGTTGTTTGATGAAATTTAGTGCTAGTTTATTACTCAACTTGGTTTATAATTATTAGTTTCCACATGTTGAACGCTAAAAGATTAGTTTTAAATAGAAGAAAAACCAATGCATTAAAATAGTTGAATAAGGAATTTTAGGATACTAAAAGCTTCCTCATCATCCTTCGAAGCATAAAAAAAAATCTCAAGTAACTTAGAAAGTGATCTAGGAAAATATTTTTATTGTTGAGCTAAATAAAGGACTATTTTCCTATCTTTTTGATATAATTGACCTTTGTTAGCCAATTTGAGCCTAATAAGGTATGCTTAATGCGTGCCATCTTAGTTTTCCTTATTACACTCATTTATTAACCATATAGCTTAAAAGCATTTTATCTACCTTATAGGCCACTCTCGATTTGGATGGATTTACATTTATTATGCATTTCAATTAAGTGTGATGAGAAAACTGATGTCATTTAGGGCAAAAATTGTGAGATGAAGTCAAGTAATTGTGTAATTTCCTTGTATTACCCATATTATTGTGAATTGCCAACAAAAGAAGCTACTAAAAAAAGAGAAAAAATGTGTAATAAAATTGGCATTTATGGCAAAATTTAAGTGTGGGGTACTTACAAGGGAAAGACATAATGACGTCCTAAAAATTGAGCAAAATGAGAAGGATTTTACGTTATTCCTTTCTGTTTGGGTTTTTTCAATTTCAAAGAGGTTTAGTAGGCTTGAAAACTTGAAAAAAGGATTTGTGCTAAGTAGTTTAAAATATTTTGAAATGGGATTTATTCAAGTATATAGTAGCTATTCTCTATGAGTATCTATTGTCTATTCTTTACCAATGCCTTAACCTTATTACAGCCAAATAAAGACCTAAATGATTTTAAGGTTTTGCTTTGAGTTATTTAAGCAAAGATGACCTTCGGGGTCCGGTGCTAAAGGAGAGGCCTATGTTTTTTTTGAAATAAAAGAGACACACAGTAGAGTGAAAACATACTCTATCGGTTGGGAATCCACTTAGTGGAGTGGGTTTTTAGTCCATCATGTGATGATTTTCTATATCCCAAAGACACTACTAAAAAAATTTATGCACTGCAAAATTAGACCTATAATACAATTAGTCAACTAATTTTTACTAAATTACCAATAAACTCCTCATGAATTAAAATGTAACTCTATCTAAACTAACTCCACCAATTGCACTCATTAAAAACAACAAAACATTTAAATTGCCTTATCTGCACAAACAATCCTATTGATATAACATAGATGAGCCTTGTTTTCAATTGTATGTCAAATTTCCCTTTCTTTAATCCATGAAACACTTAAACATTGAAACAAACTACTGGACTCATATATCAATAAGCAAAACAACATAGATCAAAACTAACTAAATAAAACCAAATAACACAAACTAAGGTACAGAAAGAATTAGTTTCGAGTTTAGCATGTCCTCGACTAGACCTTTAGGACTGTTTTACTTGTTAAGAAGAACCAAAGTTATCTTAGCAACCTCATGTTGAGAAAGAAAGTATGGTTTCAACCTGTAGCCATTTACTTCATATTCCTGACTGTCCTTTGTATTTCTGATAGTGACAACTCTAAACTAATTGCTTGAGACTACTTGATAAGGACCTAGCCATCTTGATTTGAGTTTACTTAGGAACAACCTCAATCGATTGTTGTACATTAACACCAACATCACGGGAGCAAAATTCTTGTGCTTTAGCTTCTTGTGATGCCAATGCTTAGTTTTTTCCTTATAGCTTGTCGCATTATCATAAGACCACCACCAAATTTCATCAAATTCATTGAGCTGTAATCTACTTTTTTCTCCTGCACTTTTTATATCAAAGTTAAGCAATTTTATAACCAAATATGCCTTATGTTATAATTCAACTAGCAAAATGACACATTTGACCAAAAATCAATCTAAATTTAAACATTCCTATTGGAGTTTTGTAAGCTGTTCTATAAGCCCAAAGTGCTTCATCCAACTTGTGAGATCGGTCTTTCCTAGCAATGTTCACCATTTTCTATAAGATGGCTTTTAACTTTCTATTAGACACTTCTACTTGGCCATTTACCTGAGGATGGTAAGGGGTTGTAACCTTATGTCTAACACCAAACTTTTTAAGCAATGATTGGAATTATTGATTGACAAAATATTTACCCCCATCACTGATAATAGCTCTCGATGCCCCAAACCTAGTAAAAATATTTCTCCTAAGGAATTCAAGTATAACTCTAGCATCACATATCCTAGTAGCTACTGCCTCTACCCACTTTCTCATGTAATAGATAGCTACCAGGATATATTCAAAGCCAAAAGAGTTCGAAAATGGCTCTATGAAGTGATACCCTAAACATCAAAAATTTCTACTTCTAACATAGTATTAATGGGCATCTCATCTCTCTTTAATATATTTCCTACATGTTGACACCTATCACAAGACTTTATGAATGACTTAACATCAATGAAAAAAATAGGCAAAAAGAAACCTGACTGTAAAATTTTCACTATCGTATGATTCGGCCTATGATGTCCACCAGCCTCTCTTCCATGACATAGTTGCATAATGTTTGCTTGCTCTTCTTTCCAAACATATCTCCTCAAAACTTGATCTGGACATAGCTTTATCAAATATGGATCATCCCATAAATAGTGCCTTGCATCCACTTTCAATATTTTTCTTTTGTTGCCACGTGAAATCCTTTGGAAGATAGCCTCCTGCAAGATAATTAGCAATATTAGCTTACCAAGGAATTTAAAGTTCAATTGAATAAATAGAACAAATATGTTCATCAGAGAAGAAGTCAAAAATTTCTCCTTTTTCAATATGAGCATAATCCAATCTAGATAGATGGTCAGCTATAAAATTTTCAACTCCCTTTTTATCTTTAATTTCTACATCAAATTCATATAGTAGAAAAACCCATCTAAAGAGTCATGGTTTGGAATCTTTCTTTGCAAAGAGATGTTGAAGTGCTGCATGATCCATCCATACTATTACTTTAGAATCGAGGAGATATGGCTTAAATTTTTTGAAGCTAAACACTATTGCCAAAAACTCCTTCTTCGTGATGGTGTGATTCATTTGGGCTCCTGTGAGTGTGTGACTGGCATAATAAATGGTGTGAAAATGTTTTTCCTTTCTCTGGCCTAAAACTATTCCTACTGCATAATAATTAGCATCGCATATGATTTCAAAAGGCAAATTCCAGTCTGGTGAGTCTAAGAAAGGTGTTGTAATTAACCTTTACTTTAACTATTTAAAGTCCTGCAAACACTTGTCATCGAAGTTAAATGCAACATCTTTAAGCAGTAAATTAGAAAGCGGTTTAGCTATTTTAAAAAAATCCTTAATAAACCATCGATAAAAATCAACATGACCAAGAAAACTTCTAATTCCTTTCACATTTGTAGGAGGAGGTAATTTTTCAATCACCTCTACTTTTTCCCTATCAATCTCGATTCCTTTTTCAAAGATTTTATGTCTTAGAAATATTCCTTCCCTCACCATAAAGTGTCATTTTTCCCAATTGAAGATAAGATCATCTTTCTCACACCTTTCTAAGACCAACATAAGATTAGACAAATATGAGTAAAAATTATGGCCATATAGAGTAAAATAATCCATGCAAACCTCCATAAAGTTTTCAATAAAATAATAAAAGATAGCCATCATACATCTTTGAAAAGTGGCTGAGACATTACAAAAATCGAACGACATTCTCCTATAGGTAAATGTGCCATAAGGCATATGATTGTAGCCTTTTCTTGGCCTTTCAGGGCTAAAGAAATTTTCATATACCCTGAATAACCATCTAAAAAACTATAAAACCTATTCCCAGCTGATACGGATCCAAGAGGGCTATCCTATGCCATTGAAGAGGGGCAACCTTATGACTTTCAAATGGGTCTAAATGGAGTTCAAACACATAAATATAAGATCCAATTGTTATTGGGGCGTGCTCCAATTTATAGGAGGCAGATTTGGCGCTTTACTATCAATTTTGGGCTTATACAACTTTGGGCTTTAATTGTACAAGTCATGTGCCTCATTTAAAAAGTCACATGACTCATTTAAGTTATAAATGTGGGCTTAGGCATGTGGGCTTTCTTTTAAAGGGATTATTTAGTTATTTGGGTTATTAATTAGTCTTTTAGTTTGGGATTCAAATTCGTCACTTTACCTTAGTAGGGTTTTAAGTAGTTGTTTTAGCTTATTTTAGGTTGAATTTAGTGTTTTAAACCTATTGGACTTATGTATACCCATTCCCTTAGGGTTTGGAGGCTATAAATAGGTCATTATAACTTGTAAAGAGGGATATATATCAATTGAATCAAATTATAAACTTTTGAGAGTTTTCGCTTGGCTTAGCCGAAATTCTTAGAGAGATTGTGAGTTTGCTTGCTTTCTTTTCTATTGCATCAAGAATTAGGATTACTTATCAATTATTTGATTGTGGCGTGTTCCTATTCTTATTATCCCGATTATTTGTGTTTCCATTCACGTGTTGTTTGGGGGTTCAATAGGGAGGGTGTTTGTCTTCTTTGCATTTTGAGATCAAAGTGTATGTTCAAGGGGTTTTGGGTTCTTTAACCTTGGGGTTCCGCATCATTTGGTATTAGAGCCAAAAGTAATGTAAATTCCTATTTTTCTTAGTGTTAGGTTTGTGTTTTATTTTCTTTGATTTCTTTATGTTTATGCCGAATTAGGTAGTGATAAGTTTGGATTTGTGTGCTTTTTGTGTGTTAAACTTAGCCTTTTCTTTTCCTTACCTTGTGTTTTGATTCATTAAAAAGCCTTAGAAATCGAACTTGAACTTTGAATTTTTGCATGAAAAAAAAACAAATTCTGGTAGTAGTAGTAGTAGTAGCCTTTAGATTGGTGTGTTGAAAAAAAAAGAAAAAAAAAGGAAAAAAAATCTTGATACTGTTCACAATACTGTTCATCGCACTGTTTACGACACTATTCATCGCACTGTTCTGGTACTGTTCATCAAAAAAAAAGAAAGAAAGAAGAGAGAAAAACGTGAAAGAGAAGAAAAATAGAAGAAAAAAAAAGAGTAAGGAGCAATTGAGTAAGTGTAGTTTATATAGCCTAAAGAAATCCTAATCCTTTCATAAGTGGGAAAAACTAATCCTTTTTGCTTTAGGATTGGGAGGGGGAGCATTTACACCTTTTTCAAACACCTTTGGGAATCCTTTAAAGGGTAGGAAATATAATCCTTATTGCTTTGGGTTTAGGCTTTCAAAAATCCTAGTCCATATCTAAATTGGAATTACAATCCTAATCCTAGTTAGACAAGGATTTCTACTTGGCAAATATTTGTGCTATCCATTTATTATCCATTCGTGCCAATCATTTTTATCATTTGCTATCCATTTGTGCAACCATTTTGGCAACTTTTCCATCATTTGTGTAAACATTTTTGGAAACTTTCCATCATTTGTGCAACCATTTTTGGCGATTTTTCCATCATTTGTGCAACCATTTTTGGAAACTTTTTCCACCACTTGTGTTATCATTTTTGAAAACTTTTGCCATCATTTTGCCATTACTTTGCCATCTTTTTGCCATCACTTTGCCACCATTTTGCACACAACTTGACACACTAATCAAGCTTGTTAAATCGTTCGGCATAGCAAATAAATTGGCTCTAAATTGATTTGTTTTGCATGTTTTATACTTTATTTAGTTTTAATTGGTATTTTGTTGATTTTCCTTCTTTGTTGGGTAGCATATTTAGGTTTTATATTTGGTTTACTTTATAGTGAATCAAATTCATTCATTTTATCCATATTGTCATTTTTCTTGATTCTTGTTGCTTATTTCTTTGTTTTATGCTAGCTTTTGTTCCATTTACATTGTTAGGGTATCATTGCTTGTCCAATACTCTAATTTGGTTATCATCAAGTGGTACACCACTCTTGTCCGTGTATCACCTCCATTGTGTCTAGAGTCTTCTTTTCTAGTTTTTGAGCTATCTTTTTGTTGTTAGTTATTATTTCCTTGCTTTCCTAAACGTGCTCAAGTTTTTGATTTGTGATTTAAATTCTAAAGTGCAATTTTAAAGCTGCAAGCTTGAGAGGAAAAAGGCAAGAGAGTGTGAGGACATTAAGAGGGTAAAAGCCAAATTTTGAGTGAAACACGAGTGAATGTGAGGATGTCTTATTACAAGTCCAAGTGACATTTACATTAAGATGAAAGGAATGCGTTTAAGGAAGATGTAAAGTTGTTAAGGTAAGACCTTAATAATCTAGAATGGTTGGTTAGACAATATTGCGAGCCACTCATTAGGACGGAGGAGAGCAAAGCGAAGAGAAAGAAGGAGAAAATTATCCTAGAAGACATAATTTGTGAACTTGAAAAGGGTGATATAGATATAGGCTTTGATAGTGAAGTTACTCAAGACAATGAAGAGGAGGTTGTTGATGAGGTTAATGACGAAAAAGAGGTTTTGGGTGAAGTTGAAGATGTGGAGAACTTGGTAAATGAAGTTGTTTTAGAGGTGGAAGAGGATAATGATGTTGTGCATAATGGAAAAATATTTGAAAGTGAAGATGTTGATTGTTTGAGTGAGAATGAAGAAGCTGGTTTAGTAGAGATGGAAGATCTGCATGTTACAATTTCTCCTCTATTACATAAGGAGGATGAGGTGCACATGGGAAGTGACGAAGTTCAAAATCATATCACTGTATTAAATACTAACCATGTTTTGCATAGTTCTTTTGTTTATAACTTGCAGGATCATAATGAGCTCTTTAATGAAGAAGCATTCATACTATTTCCACCAATGCCAAAGATCATTTATGAAGATGAATGTATTCCTCAAGTGCCAATTCCCAACTATTGCAAGACGAAGATTCGAGGACAAATCTTTTCTAAAGAGGGAGGGAATGATACGGACCCAAGAGGGCTATCCTATGCCATTGAAGAGGGGCAACCTTATGACTTTCAAATGGGTCTAAATGGAGTTCAAACACATAAATATAAGATCCAAATGTTATTGGGGCGTGCTCCAATTTATAGGAGGCAGATTTGCCGCTTTACTATCAATTTTGGGCTTATACAACTTTGGGCTTTAATTGTACAAGTCATGTGCCTCATTTAAAAAGTCACATGACTCATTTAAGTTGTAAATGTGGGCTTAGGCATGTGGGCTTTCTTTTAAAGGGATTATTTAGTTATTTGGGTTATTAGTTAGTCTTTTATTTTGGGCTTCAAATTCGTCACTTTACCTTAGTAGGGTTTTAAGTAGTTGTTTTAGCTTATTTTAGGTTGAATTTAGTGTTTTAAACCTATTGGACTTATGTATACCCATTCCCTTAGGGTTTGGAGGCTATAAATAGGTTATTATAACTTGTAAAGAGGGAGTAATTTGATTCAATTGATGAAGTTTACAACCTAGGGTAGCCTATTTATAAGGTGGCTAACCCTAAATCACTCTTTAAAATCCTAATTTAAATGCTCATATGGCCTTACACGAATTTTCTTGGGCTTTTACAAGCCAAATAAGCCCAAATAAGTCTTAAACACACTTAAAACAAAACTAATTAATAAACCTTATAGGCCTAAAATGAAAGCCCAAAAGAAATACTAAAATAAATAACCAAACTAACTAAACTAAACCCAAAATAAGCCCACATGCCTAGCCCATTAATAATACAACTTAAGTGAGTCATGTGACTCTTTAAATGAAGCACGTGACTTGTACAATTAAGCCCAAAGTTGTTAAAAGCCCTTGATAGCTTAAGTTTGCCCAATTCCTTCTCTTGCTTCCAAGAGGCTAAGTACTTTATGCTTGCCTTCAAGTTCTCCATAACATTTCTCAAAGGCATCTTCATTAAGTTCTTGAGTAACAAAGCCTTGAACATAAGATGACATGGCCATCTTTAGCTTCTTTGCACGTCCTCTTATAATTGGACCACTAGGCATCTTTAAAGGATCATTGGTTGATGGTGGTGGATCCGTATCATTCCCTCCCTCTTCAAAAAGATTTGTCCTCAAATCTGCATCCATATCAAATGGAGAAAGGTCAGACACATTAAAAGTAGCAGAAACACCATATTCACCTGGTAAATCTATCTTGTAAGCATTATCATTGATGCGCTCCAACACTTGAAATGGACCATCACCACGTGCATCCAACTTGCTCTTCCTTTGGTTTGGAAACCGTTCCTTGCAAAAATGCACCCAAACCCAATCTCCAGGAGCAACTACCATTTGTCTTCTACCTTTATTGGCTCTTTCAGCATACTTATGATTCTTCTTCTCGATATTAGCTCTTGCTTGCTCATGCAAAGATTTGACCAATTCTGCCTTCCTATCACCATCCAAACTGGAAATCTCATGTAAAGGCAATGGACAAAGATCAAGCACAGTCAGTGGGTTAAAACCATAAACAAGCTCAAAAGGTGAGAAACTTGTAGAAGAATGAATACTTCTATTATAACCAAATTCAATGAAAGGTAAACAATCCTCCTATGTTTTGAGATTCTTACCTACTATGGCACGAAGCAAAGTTCCCAAAGTTCTATTCACCACCTCTGTTTGACCATCTGTTTGTGGGTGACAAGTAGTAGAAAACAATAATTTCGTACCCAACTTACCCCATAGAACACGCCAAAAATGTGAAAGGAACTTTGTATCCCTGTCTGAAACAATGGTACGTGGAACACCATGCAAATGTACAACTTCTCTAAAGAATAGATCAGCAATATTAACAGCATCATCACATTTATGACAAGCAATAAAGTGAGCCATCTTGCTAAACCTATCTACCACAACAAAAATGCTATCTCTACCGCGTTTAGTTCTAGGCAATCCAAGCACAAAATCCATAGAAACATCAGTCCAAAGAGAACTAGGCACTAGTAGAGGCATATACAAACCATGAGGCATAGTTTTAGACTTAGCTTGCCTAAATGCAATACATGAATTACATACTTTTTCCACATCCCTACGCATATGAGGCCAATAAAAATGCTCATTCAACATGTCATACGTCTTATGCACCCCAAAATGTCCCATCAAATCCCCCACAATGAGACTCTAATACAAGCAAATCACGCATAGAATATTTAGGCAAACAAAGCTTGTTGCCCTTAAACAAAAACCCATCATGCCTATAAAATTTATCAAAAGCTTGATGCTCACATACTGCATACACATTACCAAAATCAAGATCTCCAACATATAGTTCCTTAACATGCTCAAAACCAAGAAACTTAGAACTAAGTGTAGAAATTAAAGAATATCTCATTGACAATGCATCAGCAACAATATTATCTTTTCCATGCTTGTATTGAATGACATAGGGAAACTGTTCAATAAATTCAACCCATTTAGCACGCCTTTTATTCAATTTACCTTATCCCTTCAAATGTTTGAGGGACTCATGATCGGTATGAATGACAAACTCCTTAGGAAGAAGGTAATGTTGCCACACATCCAAAGCTCTTACTAAGGCATATAGCTCTTTGTCATAGGTTGAATAGTTGAGTTGGGCTCCATTAAGCTTCTCACTAAAGTAGGCAATTGGTTTCTTCTCTTGCATCAACACCGCCCCAATACCTACACCAGAAGCATCACATTCTATTTTAAATGTCTTATCAAAATTAGGCAAAGATAAAATAGGAGCAGAATACAACTTCCCTTTCAAAGTATCAAATGCCTTTTGTTGTGCTTCTCCCCACTTGAATCCAACATCCTTCTTGATGATTTCTGTAAGTGGTGCAGCAATGGACGAAAAATCTTGCACAAAACGCCTATAAAAACTTGCTAATCCATGGAAGCTCCTTACATCAGAAGTAGTTTTAGGCATGGGCCATTCTTGAATTGCCTTCACTTTTTCTTCATCCACTTCAATTCCCTATGCACTCACCACAAAACCAAGAAACACAAGTCTATCTATGCAAAATGTGCATTTCTTAAGCTTAGCATACAACTTTTCAGATCTCAAAGCTTGTAAAACTAACCTAACATGCTCAATATGTTCTTCATAAGACTTGCTGTAAATTAGTATATCATCAAAGTACACAACAACAAACTTTCCTAAATATGCACGTAATACATGGTTCATAAGCCTCATAAAAGTGCTAGGGGCATTAGATAGCCCAAATGGCATAACCAACCATTCATACAAACCATATTTAGTTTTGAAAGTTGTTTTCCACTCATCACCAGGTTTCATTCTAATTTGATGATATCCACTCATTAAATCAATTTTAGTAAAATACACAGCACCACATAATTCATCCAACATATCATCTAGCCTAGGAATAGGATGTCTATACTTTACAGTGATTTTGTTAACTGCACGACAATCAACACACATCCTCCAAGTTCCATCCTTTGTAGGCACCAAAAGAACTGGCACTGCGCATGGACTCATGCTTTCTCTCACCAATCCCTTCTCTATGAGTTCTTCCACTTGCCTTTGCATCTCCTTAGTTTTCATAGGATTGCTTCTATAGGCTGGTCTATTGGGGATGGTAGATCCTGGCACAAAGTCAATTTGATGTTCTATCCCTCTCAAAGGTGGCAATCCATCCAGCATCTCTTCAGGAAATACATCAAAATACTCCTGCAACATAGAAACAAAGCTAGGTGGCAAAGAATCAAGATTAATGTCAGTGTTAGAAAACAAAGTTTCCTTGTAGATGATAAGGATCAATGGTTGTCCTAAAGCTAAAGCACTCTTAACCTCTCTTGTTCTCACATAAAAATTTTGTTTTTGCCTTCCCCCTTGCTTGTTTTCACTCACCAATGGGCCATTTATTTGTTTTGTTTCTTTTCTGGCCTCTTTTCCCCTTTTCTTTTCTTTTTCTCTTTCTTTAACCCCTTGGGCCGAAACCTCTCTCCCCTTTACTCCTTTAGCCAAAGCCTCTTTCTCTTTCTCAAACATTTTCTTTTGTTCTTCATAAATCTCTTGAGGAGATAATGGAGCTAAAACAACCTTTCTACCTTCATAAGAAAAATAAATTTGATTAGTGTACCCATTATGAATAGCTTGTCTATCAAACTGCCAAGGCCTCCCCAAAAGCAAATGGCCTGCCTGCATAGGTACAACATCACATAAAACTACATCCTTGTACCATCCAATTGAAAATGGCACTCTAACTTGGCGTGTCACCTTAACTTCTCCACTATCATTTAACCATTGCAACCTATAAGGTCTAGGATGCTTCTCATATGCCAAGTTCAACTTTTCAACCATACTTACACTAGCTACATTCGTGCAACTCCCCCCATCAATAATGATTGTGCACACTCTCCCATTAACTAAACACTTAGTGTGAAATATGTTCTCTCTTTGTTCTAGGCTATCTTCTTTAACATTCAAGTTTAAAGCTCTCCTAGCAACTAAAGATGTCCCGGTTTCAGTGACTAATAACTCCCCTTCATTATCACAATCACTACAATCTTCTAAAGGAGGCATTTCATTATCACTATTTTCTGATTCAGAAGTAATTTCCCCATCATCCCTAGCTATTATTACCCTCCTATTAGGACATTCACGTGCTACATGCCCCTTCCCCAAACATTTAAAACATTTAATTTCTCTACTAGGGGTAGGAGTACTAGAGTTACCTTTAACAACCTTGTTTGGAAGTTGGGGTACCTTTTCTTCTTTGGGTGTCGAATCTGCCCTCTAGGGTTTAGATACCCTAAAGTCCTTCTTCTCCTCCTTTTTAGTCCATTTAGATGCCAACGAGTGATTTGAGTTGTTGTTGGTCTTATGGAAGCCTCTACTCTTCTTTTGCTTTTCAATCTTCATTGCCATGTGCAACATTTCTTCCATGGAGTCATATTTGTATAATTCAAGGGCATCGGCAATATCATTGTTTAGCCCACTTAGGAACCGAGCCATGGTGACCTCCTCATCCTCCTCAATGTTTACTCTCACCATGCACATTTTTATTTCCTTATAGTACTCCTCCACTGATTTTGCTCCCTGCACAAGCCTATGCAATTTTTGATGTAATTCTCTAAAATAGTGTGAAGGAACAAACCTTTTTCTCATGGCTTCCTTCATGTCTTCCCAATTATTAATGGGACGCCTTCCCACCTTCCTTCTACTCAAATTGAGTTGCTCCCACCAAAACACTGCATAATCAGTAAACTCCACAGCTGCAAGCTTCACCTTCTTTTCCTCTGAATATCTGTTGCATTCAAAGATCATCTCCACCTTTCGCTCCCACTCCAAATACTCTTCTACACTATTTCGGCCCTTGAAATGAGGAATCTTGAGTTTGATGTTGCCCAAGTTTCCATCTATCGTTGCACTAGCCTCCTCTTCATCTTTATCATCATAATCATGCACTACTTATTGTTCAATAATTCGGTTTCTCCTTGCTGTCCTTCTAGGTACATTGGATGTACTTCCCTCACGCCTCTCTTCTATTCCATCTATCCTAAGGTTCAGCTTTCGAATCTCTCTAATAAACGCTTGATATAGCATCTTGTTATCGGGCACATTTACATCATCCTCTTGGGATATTCCTTTCCACTAAATTCTTCAGTCATGGTGGATTGTCTGCAAGAAAATGTTAGATAAAAAACCTCACAAGCACTCCCTCACGTGTTTTAACACTCAAGAATGTCACTCCTCTCGTGTTTCACACAATTAAGGCTTTTACCCTCTTAATGTCCTCTCACTCTCTTGCCTTGTTCCTCTCAAGCTTGCAACTTCAAATTGCACTTCAAAATTTAAATCACAAATCAAAAACTTGAGCACGTTTAAGAAAGCAAGGAAATAATAACTAACAATAAAAAGATAGCTCAAAACTAGAAAAGAAGACTCTAGATACAATGGAGGTGATACACGGACAAGAGTGGTGTACCACTTAATGATAAGTAAATTAGAGTATTGGACAAGCAAAGATACTCTAACAATGTAAATGGAACAAAAACTAGCTTAAAACAAAGAAATAAGCAACAAGAATCAAAGAAAATAACAATATGGATAAAATGAATGAATTTGATTCACTACAAAGTAAACCAAATATAAAACCTAAATATGCTACCCAACAAAGAAGGAAAATCAACAAGATACCAATTAAAACTAAATAAAGTATAAAACATGCAAAACAAATCAATTTAAAGCAATATTCACTATGCCGAAGATGTAACAAGCTTGATTAGTGTGTCAAGTTGTGTGCAAAATTGTGGCAAAGTGATGGCAAAAAGATGGCAAAGTAATGAAAAAATGATGGCAAAAGTTTCCAAAAATGATAACACAAATGGTGGAAAAAGTTTCCAAAAATGGTTACACAAATGATGGAAAAATTGCCAAAAAATGGTTGCATAAATGGTGGAAAGTTTCCAAAAATGGTTACACAAATGATGGAAAAGTTGCCAAAAATGGTTGCACAAATGGATAGCAAATGATAAAAATGATTGGCACAAATGGATAATAAATGGATAGCACAAATATTTGCCAAGTAGAAATCCTTGTCTAACTAGAATTAGGATTGTAATTCCAATTTAAATATGGACTAGGATTTTTGAAAGCCTAAACCCAAAACAATAAGGATTGTATTTCCTACCCTTTAAAGGATTCCCAAAGGTGTTTGGAAAAGGTGTAAATGCTACCCCTCCCAATCCTAAAGCAAAAAGGATTAGTTTTTCCAACTTATGAAAGGATTAGGATTTCTTTAGGCTATATAAACTACACTTACTCAATTGCTCCTTACTTTTTTTTCCTTCTATTTTTCTTCTCTTTCACATTTTTCTCTCTTCTTTCTTTCTTTTTTTTTTTATGAACAGTACCAGAACAGTGCGATGAACAGTGCCGTGAATAGTAGTGTGAACAGTATCATGATTTTTTTTCTTTTTTTTCAACACACCAATCTAAAGGCTACTACTACCAGAATTTGGTTTTTTTTTTCATGCAAAAGATTCAAAGTTCAAGTTCGATTTCTAAGGCTTTTTAATGAATCAAAACACAAGGTAAGGAAAAGAAAAGGCTAAATTTAACACACAAAAAGCACACAAATCAAAACTTATCACTACCAAATTCGGCATAAACATAAAGAAATCAAAGAAAAGAAAACACAAACCTAACACTAAGATAAATAGGAATTTACCTTGCTTTTGGCTCTGATACCAAATGATGCGGAACCCCAAGGTTAAAAAACCCGAAACCCCTTGAACATACACTTTGATCTCAAAACGCAAAGAAGACAAACACCCTCCCTATTGAACCCCCAAACAACATGTGAATGGAAACGCAAATAATCGAGATAATAAGAATATGAACACGCCACAATCAAATGATTGATAAGTAATCCTAATTCTTGATGCAATAGAAAAGAAAGCAAGCAAACTCACAATCTCTCTAAAGAATTTCGGCTAAGCAAAGAGAAAACTCTCAAAAGTTTATAATTTGATTCAATTGATATATATCCCTCTTTACAAGTTATAATAACCTATTTATAGCCTCCAAACTCTAAGGGAATGGGTATACATAAGTCCAATAGGTTTAAAACACTAAATTCAACCTAAAATAAGCTAAAACAACTACTTAAAACCCTACTAAGGTAAAGTGACGAATTTGAAGCCCAAAATAAAAGACTAACTAATAACCCAAATAACTAAATAATCCCTTTAAAAGAAAGCCCACATGCCTAAGCCCACATTTACAACTTAAATGAGTCATGTGACTTTTTAAATGAGGCATATGACTTATACAATTAAAGCCCAAAGTTGTATAAGCCCAAAATTGATAGTAAAGCGCCAAATCTGCCTCCTATAAATTGGAGCACGCCCCAATAACATTTGGATCTTATATTTATGTGTTTGAACTCCATATAGACCCATTTGAAAGTCATAAGGTTGCCCCTCTTCAATGGCATAGGATAGCCCTCTTGGATCCGTATCACCAGCTAATCTTTCTAACATTTGATAAATAAATGGTAAAGGAAAATGATCTTTTCTGATGACACTATTTAACCTCCTATAATCAATACACACTTTCCATCCTGTCACCGTTCGTGTTGGAATGAGTTCATTATTTTCATTGGTTACCACAGTTATACCCCCTTTTTTAGGCATATATTGCATAAGGCTTACCTAACTACTATCAGAAATGGGACAGATTATACCTGCATCAAGGAGTTTCGATACCTCCTTTTTACTACTTCTTGCATAGCTAGATTGAGTCTCCTTTGAGGTTGCACTACCAATTTGAAGTTTATCTCTATTGGTATCCGGTGTGTAAAGTAACCAGGACTAATTTCTTTCAAATTTAAAGTTTCCCAACCTATAGCTCCATTGTACTTCTTCAAGACCTTCACTAACATATCTTTTTCCAAACCTAACAGAAGTGAAGAGATAATTTCTGGTTTTGCATTTTTTTCTAAAAATACATATTTTAAATATGAAGGAAGAGTTTTGAGTTCAGAGTTATTTTCTCCCTTAAGAGGGGACTATTCATCCTTCTGTATTCCTTCACTGTGCTATTTTTCCAATTCTTCTATCGGCTCTTTCTCTCGCTTTTCCATTTCCTCTTTAATTTTTAAATGCATCAAGTAATCCTGAAGCTCATCATTTAGCAAAGTTCTCTCCTATTTTTCTTCTACACACTCTTAAACACTATCTAAAAAAACAAATTGGCTCTTAAAAGTCATCGGAGGGATGTTTCATCACCTTATTCATGTTAAAAACAATTTCCTCATCTTTAAACCTTAAAGTGACCATCTTCCCATGTACGTCTATTAATGCTTTTACTATGTTCAAGAATGGTCATCCCAATATCAGTGGTACTCTATGATACTCCTCTATGTCCATTACCTCAAAATCAATCGAAAATATAAATTTCCCACTTTTACAAATAAATCCTCAATAATACCTCCAGGCCTCTTCACAGATCTATCCACTAACTCCAGTGTCATTTGGGTCTCCTTAATATCACCTAAATTCAATTTTCTGCAAGTTAAATAAGGCATCAAATTAATGCTAGCACCTAAATCACATAAAGCATATCCACAAAATTCTCTCCTAATTCATAAGGCAATGTAAGACTACAAGGGTCCTCTAATTTTTTAGTAATTTTATTCATTAAAATTGTACTGCAATTTCTAGATAATTGAATCATACCTACACCCTCTAGCGTTTTCTTATTGGAACATATCTCTTTCATAAATTTAGCATATTTAGGCATGTCTAACAAAGCTTCAGCAAATGGTAAATTTACATGTAACTTTTTAAACATGTATAGAAATCTAGATAGTTGTTCATTATTCTTTTCTTTTCTAGCTAGAGATGGAAAAGGTAATTTAGATGCATCTAGCACAGTAGAAATAAGTTTCTCCTTACCTTTCTTTTTCTCAACAATGGTAGGGAATTTTTTTATCAATATCAGGTTTAGACATACTTACCTTCGTCGTTGATTCCACCAATTCTCAAAAATTCTTACCATTTTCAGCTTCTTTTACCTCTTTCCCACTCTTTATAGTAATTACATTTGCTTCTTCTTTAGGATTTTGGTCCACATTGGATGGAAATGTACCTTAAACCCTATTAAAAAATAATTTGCAAGTTACCCTACCTAATTTTCTAGATTCCTAAAGGATGCATCCAGATTCTCATCCAAACATCCTATAAATTCCATCTAGCATCCTGACTAGCTATGAAGGTGGATTGAGTAGTCATAAAGTTTGCAAACATCTCTTCTAAATTTGGCTTTCTATCCTAATTGGGTTGAGGTCTAGCTTGAAAACCTAGGGGGTGATATGGTGGAGCTTGATATATGGATGGATATGATGGTTGGGCTTGAGATTGGTGTGGTGATTGGTTACTACTATGGGATGCTAAGGTCTAACTATAGGGAGCCTTATTTTGAGTATTAGATGTAGATGCTTAGTTTCGTTCTCTCCAGGAAAAGTTAGGATGATTTATCCACCCAGGATTATATACATTGCTGTAATGGTTCAATGCATTACCTCCTCTATTGTAGTACATTTGCTCCTTGTATTTTTGCATAACCATCATATCCATTAGATGAAATAGACACATTTTGAATCTTTAATCTATATACCTCTATTTTTAGTAGCTCAATTTATGCATTGAGCTTGGCTACTTCATTTACATTATGGACTCCTTATCTCTTTTGGGTGGATCTGGTACTTTTCATTGAGCATCATTTATTGCCATTTCATTAAGGAGTAAGAAAGCATCTTCAGAGATCTTATTCATAAAGCTTCCATTAGAAGCTACAGCTAGAAGGGACCTTATAGATTTGTTCACACCTGCATAGAAAATAGATATTAATTTATGCACAACAATTTCATGGGGTGGATAACACTTTAAAAATATCCTAAATCTTTCCTAAGCCTTATGGAATTGTTCCCCATATAACTTATGAAAATTATGGATGTTGTTCAT
This sequence comes from Excoecaria agallocha, assembly GCA_037975025.1. NCBI lineage: Eukaryota > Viridiplantae > Streptophyta > Magnoliopsida > Malpighiales > Euphorbiaceae > Excoecaria > Excoecaria agallocha. The sequence goes on from CM075806.1 coordinate 98,837,473, forward strand.
AATACTAGCTATCTTGGTAGAGGGAAGAACCGACATAAAAATTTTTCTTACATTTGTTGCCATGATTGAATGGACTGACTTGGTAACATTTGTAGCCAATCCCTAGCCTTACCAATGAGACTAAAAGGGAATAACTTAAGCCTAATGGCATCCATAGACACATTTGGTATCTGGATTGTATCACTAATTTCTAAAAAGATGTCTAAATGTTGAGCCAGGTCCTCTATTTCTGAGTGGTGGATCTGCACATATCTCTTGATAATTCATGTTATCTAGTAACCTCCTAATCCTATGAAATATGCTATTGATTTCAAGGTCAAAAGGTATAATTAGATTTAATCTTATCATAAACTACTGACACTTGAAAATAAAAGAAAAAAATAAGTAAATAGATAAAAAAGAAGAAGAAAACATAAAATTCACTTTAAAAATATCTAAAATAATTTAACAAAATGCAAAAGTTTCCATGGCAATGGCTCCAAAAACTTGACCAATGTCTAGTAAGTGTACTAGATCAGCTAACAATATAAGAAAATAAAAATTAGGACCTTAAATATCAAACCCAAGGGAACTGTGCATGTGCAAAATATTTTGGATTTTTAAAATGAACACTTGTATGGAAAGGAAGAAAGAAATCCAAAAGTTATTACAATGAAGATTTAACTAAATGAAAATAGAATTTCAAACACTTAAAAAAACAAAACTAGTGTAATTAATCATGAACTAAAGACCTACAACTTAAATTCAATTAAACCAAGCAAAAAATAAAAATACAACAAATTTAGTGATAAGATGACTTTTGCTGAAAGACTTTTCACCTCAATTTCTTATGTATACAAATTAGTAGATAATACAAGTGATTATGGAAAACTAGTCATATAATCAGATAACTTTTTCAAAATATCTTTCTAAGAATCAAATCCTGTTACTCCAAATAATTTAATACTTAGCATAAAAATCCAATTCATAAACTCCTAAATAACTGTTAGACCCTTTCTCAAGAATTCTCACTTCAATTTATTCTTAATTTACCCTTTCCTAGTCTTAAATCAATTAAAGTTAACACACAATTATCATATTTTTCAGAAAATAACCATACATCAAATTAAATGAATTAAACTATGAACATGCACACCGTAAGTCAATATTGCATTTGATCATTAACCATTATGTCAATACATCAATAATCAAACAAAATATAACTCAAGATAAGGATTTTACTTAAAAATCAAGAAATAATCAACTTGCATTCAAATAAAGATCAAACTTAAGTCATGACATAAAGAAATATGAGGGTTGAAGTTCCCTCAACAAAAGAAAGAGAACTACTCACTCATTATCCTAAAAAATAAAGAAAACAAAATAAAAGAAATATGATACACATAAAACCCTTCAGATGTTCTTAAAGTTCCTTAGAGTTCTTTAATCCTAGCCCCTAAATTCTTAGTGCAAAACTAATATAAAAAAAACTATGAAGTTTATAATTTTGAAGCTCTATCAATCACATATTCTTCTCCCCCCTTTTATAGCTTAAAAAAGGATATTTTAAAAGATTTAAACTTCCTCCTTAGAACAAGTATTCTAATTCCAACAAATTATTTCCTCTTCTATAAAGAAGAATACTTCAATTGCAATCCAAACTTTTTGACTCGATAGAGTGCAATATCACTACACCTTGTAGGCTCCTGCTGGAATTCTTCCTTGGGTGACTCGATAGAGTGGTATTTCACTCCATCATGTAGATTCCTTCCACTCTTTCCATCCTTTTATAACCCACTCAGTAGAGTGAAAAGTCATTCCATTGAGTGGCTTGCCTCTGTACTTCACGAACAAAAATCTTAACTCATTAAAAATTTGTTAATGCTGAAGTTTCATTTTAGTCCATTAATTTTCTTCTTTTCCTTCAATTAGAGCCTAAAAAACACCAAATTACATAATTAATCAACTAAAACATCAACTTAAACAAATAAATATTAAATCAACGGAATTAACATTAAAAGTAACATAAAACACACATTAAATACACATTACTAATATTCAAATTTATCACTTAAACCTAATGTTAGTCCATCAATATTTTTCTTTTCCTTCAATTAGACCCTAAAAAACACCAAATTACATAATTAATCAACTAAAACATCAACTTAAACAAATAAATATTAAATCAACGGAATTAACATTAAAAGTAACATAAAACACACACTAAATACACATTAATAATATTCAAATTTATTCTTAATTTACCCTTTCCTAGTCTTAAATCACTTAAAGTTAACACACAATTATCATATTTTTCAGAAAATAACCATGCATCAAATTAAATGAGTTTAACTATGAACATGCACACCGTAGGTCAATATTGCATTTGATCATTAACCATTATGTCAATACATCAATAATCAAACAAAATATAACTCAAGATAAGGATTTTACTTAGTAATCAAGAAATAATCAACTTGCATTCAAATAAAGATCAAACTTAAGTCATTATATAAAGAAATATTAGGTTTCAAGTTCTCTCAGCAAAAGAAAGAAAACTACTCACTCATTATCCTAAAAATTAAAGAAAACTAAATAAAAGAAATATGATACACATAAAACCCTTCATATTTTCTTGAAGTTCCTTATAGTTCTTCAATCCTAGCCCCTAAATTCTTAGTGCAAAACTAATATAAAAAAACTACGAAGTTTGTAATTTTGAAGCTCTATCAATCACATATTCTTTTCCCCCCTTTTATAGCTTAAAAAAAAGATGTTTTAAAAGATTTTAACTTCCTCCTTAGCACAAGTAATCTAATTCCAACAAATTATTCCCTCTTCTACAAAGAATAATAGTTCAATTGCAATCCAAACTTTTTGACTCGATAGAGTGCAATATCACTACACCTTGTAGGCTCCTGCTAGAATTCTTCTTTGGGTGACTCGATAGAGTGGTATTTCACTCCATCGTGTAGATTCCTCCTACTTTTCCCTTCCTTTTGTAACCCTCTCGGTAGAGTGAAAAGTCATTCCATTTAGTGGCTTGCCTTTGTACTTCATGAACAAAAATCTTAACTCCTTAAAAATTCATTAATGCTAAAATTTCATTTTAGTCCATCAATTTTCTTCTTTTCCTTCAATTAGACCCTTAAAAACACCAACTTACATAATTAATAAACTAAAACATCAACTTAAACAAATAAATATTAAATCAACGGAATTAACATGAAAATTAACATAAAACACACACTAAATACACATTTATAATATTCAAATTTATCACTTATACCTAATGTTAGTCCATCAATTTTCTTCTTTTCCTTCAATTAGATCTTAAAAAACACCAAATTACATAATTAATCAACTAAAACATCAACTTAAACAAATAAATATTAAATCAATGTAATTAACATTAAAAGTAACTGTAGCACCCTTAGCCTATAATCTATACATATCACTTTATCCAACTCATTACACTTGTTTTCCTATGTAACATAAACATATACCAACTACACAGAGAACATATAATCAAACTTTATACATAAGAGTGCTATAATTTTAAAAACTTTTCAGTGTACATTAAAGTCTCTTTACAAAATACAACAACTGTTTAACATTTTTACATATAATATCTCCAATACCATTATCCTATAATTTTTACTATATACAAAGAGCCAAAATAAAAGTTTATAAATGTCTCTCTCATTGACTTGAGTTGGCCATCCTGATGCAAATATCACCCCAACAACCTACACGGATGAAACACCCGTGCTAAGCTATAAAGCTTAGTGGGGAACTAAATCATGATAAACAACCACTCACAGTGATCGTCAACAAGCACACAACATGCCTCAAATATAACAAAGCTTTGTTCCAAGAAATGAACAAAATGCAGCAGTTAATTCATATTACGAAAATCATAAAGTTCAGTAATAAAATTTGCATTGATGCTTTAATCAACATATATAACCATGTAAGCTCTAATGTTCTATGGTTTTAAATTCAACTAATTATCATGTGTTTAGTTTCTGAATTGATACTAAACCGTAAAAGCATAAATATCTATTATCTTTTCATCTATTGAACATGTTTTTGATTTATACACATTAGAATTAAATAGCAAATCCACACTTCCAATTACCATGAGATTATTATATTACTATAGGCTTATTTTATATTCCACAAGTTATTCATGTTATAACATATTAGATGTATCATAAAAATAAGCCTTTCAACTAAACATAACACTTATATATCATTATCATAAATAGCAAATACATGTTAATGAATGTGTACATGCAACAATGTGAACACATATATATAATCATAAGAAAAATATTTCAAAACAATGGTTGTTACTGTCTAACCTTCATAATCTTTAATATACACTATGAATATGCACTTATAAAATTGTTGCGTACATTAGACTTTTATAATACTCTTGGACTTAATAAAAATTCCTTCATCAATCATGTATTGGCATACATATAGAAATAATGTTTATGATCGCAAAGGCATATATATATATATGATCAATTTAATCAAAATATTAATATAATGCAAATTCATCATTTAACGATTAGCATGTATTTAGGATACTAGCAGTATAGATACATATACTATTGCACATTCTTTTAGATGTGAGTTTTATGTGCAATAAAAGGAATTTCATATGTAGAATAGTATAAAGTCAATTAAGAATTTGCATGCCTTATTAAACTTTTCTTAACCTTTGACAATAAAGCTTGCACTATTCTAAAGAGGTGGATAACGGGTTATACGGTGGTACCTAAAGGTACAAGTAAGATACCCGAAGGTATAAATTGATTGATTATAACGGTGGCACCCGAAGGTACAAGTCTGTTTAGTCACCCAAACGGGGTTGACTACAACCCAAACGGGGTTGAAAATGATCCAAACGGGACCATGTCTGTTTAGTCACCCAAACGGGGTTAACTACAACCCAAACGGGGTTGAAACTATCGCAGCTATAAGGTACCCTTATAGGCATGCCTATCTATTCACTTCCTAGACCCAATACAGGCAGTACAATCTCTTTACTTTATCTTTTCTTTATTCATTCATATTCTTATATGCACATGTATACTCTTGTGTAACAACGAACAATATACTCATATACATGCTCATGTGTAACTTTATATAAACCTTTGAATATGCTCACTATTGGGTATCACTATTCTATATTTGAAATCTTTTTCAATCATGTAACTATTTCATATAACATGATTGTATCTATATTATACTATTTGCTCCTATGCATAATCATGTATAGATATATATATATCTTCTCTAGAGCATCAACATATATGTATAATTCATAAAACAATTTATACAATTGGCTCATGTAACAATCACATGACAAAATACTCCCTCTTTAATGCATACACTTGTGTATGTATTGTCATATAACATTGCTATTATGTACTTTAATAAGATTTTTATAATTGAGTCTATTGCTCTGTAGATCTGTGTTTTAGCTTGCTAACATGTGACATCACATATGCTTATTCATGTCATTTTATTTAAGTAAAGACATAATCATACATTTCACTTTAAATCATATGCTTTAAATCATTTCACTAAAATATCTTTCAAACCCGATCATGTCAGATCATACTATATATGTATATGTTTATATGTACACATATATTATACTAGTCATATTACTTCTTTTTACAAGTAGAGTTAATATTTCAAACTATAAGTATCATACAAACAGTCATGGGTAGCATTTTTAATATTGACTATCATGTATATATTCATATCCACATTTGAACTCTATTGCAGGCAACACTATATTCATGTTCAACTCACATATAAAGACTGTATTCATAGTATACTATTTGTACATATATAGAGTCTTGTAAAACTATAAGTTCTCTGGTGCATAGACAGATATATGCACATTTCATATAACAAGTTATACATCTAGCTCATCCAATCCGTGTGACCATAAAATTTGCATTGTGACATATTGGCATGACATATAATCATCACATCATATACTTGATCATGTTCTCATTAAGCATCTCACATGTTCATAGTCATACTAAAACATTTTCTATCTCATAGGGCAATTACATGCTCATACACTCATATACATAATCATGTGCTATACAAAATATTGACATGTTTCCATACGGGTATATACATATGACATGGTCATACTATTATATTCCCTATTTTATAACATCGGTACATGTCAAAATATGCACTTTCTCATCATAGGATTACATATATATACATAAATTTTGCATATGACAATCATGTACAAATCTAATTACATATATAGGTTAGATATTTTCATCACCAATATTTATTTATGTACACATACAAATGTATATGTATGCATATAAATCCTTTATTGATAGTCATATTACATGCCCTATCCAATTTATTTTACTATCATATAAACAACTATTTATCTCAATTAATTAAAAAGTCATAGAATAAAGTATCACAAAAGTCTGCACAGGGCAACATTCTTGACTCGATTTGTAAGCCACATTTGAAATTGAAGATGTCATTCTTAGGCAAAATGATCTTCTAAAATCTTATCCCCATATGTTTCTAGTTTCCAGAGCATCAAAATTCATCTTAATACCTGACCTATAGCTCGAGTTATTTGAAAAATACTATAGGTTGTTCATAGAACCAAAACAGTGTGGGCTGTCACTTAGAAAATTTCATAATGTAAAGTTTAGAGGGATTTAGACCAAAATTTCTTCATCAAAAACGTGATCCTAAATATATAGTTTATCCATAATTTTACATCATAAGATTTTGATTTCTCTACTAATTCTTATGCCCAAAATACTATAATCAGTTCTTGAACCAAAATCAACAGCTCTCTTAAATTTTCATGTAAATATTTGGATGGGTTATATACATATTTAGCTCCAGGTTCCTTCTAAAAAATTTTTTATTTTCTATCAAGTTTAAATAGAATCAAACCCCACTCAATTATGACTTAAGTGCAAGGATGTATGGTCCAAACATTGGTAACAGTTTAGAACTGCCTATACACACAATGGCCCACTTGTATGAATTTTATGAGTTCCTTAAAAATAGAATCAAGCCATGATTTCTTATAATTAATTGTAGATAATTGAATCTAGTTTACTCATAATTTTGAATCACCTCAATTCGAGGTCTACAACTCCAGTTATGCACAAAACAAGCAGGCCGGTTCATAAGTACCACACCCAGTTTTTCTTCAACATTCAAAATCACGATTTTCCTATTTAAATCTCTCAATAATCCTAAATAAACTAATAAATTACCATCAAAATTAAGTAATCCAAGCATAAACATTGAAATCCACACACATTCATGAAGAATAAGTTCCCAAACCTGGACATGCAACTCAAATCTTCTTGTAAATTCTCCTTTTTATCTCACTATCTTCTTCTTTCATGATCTTAATTTTTTCCTTCTTTTCCTTTAACAATAATTTCATCCATTAACACAAAATTTCAGCATCTAACTCAATCTACTATTAACCAAAGCAAGAAGATGGAGAAGGAGAAGAAGAATCATCAAATTAAGTTAATTACCTTGTAGATATACACTAACTTGTTCTTCAAAAATCCACATGCAAGAATTCTTCAAAGATTTTCTTAGAGATTAACCAAGAGTGAAAGAGAAGATAATGAAGAAATTCTATAACTCCCTCTCTAATTGCCATCCCCTCCCTTCCTAAACTTCTAATTCAAATAACTTGCAACAGGATTTTCTCTTGAAAAGTATAGATCAATTTAGAACTCTTAGAGAAAGATGAGAGATGAGTAAAAGACAGAAGCAATTAATGAGAAATCTCCTTGGTGTGGCCGACCAACCCCTATAAATACTCCTAAAAGCATTGTTTGCTTGGTGAGTTAACTGGAAAATGACATCAGCATGTCCCCCAAAAATATCTCTTTTAGTCCTCCAATAATTTACATGTCACACCAAAAACACACATTTCTTTGCATGTTATAAAGTGACCCCTCCACTAACTCTTTTTCTTAAATCAACCTTTCTATTTAATCCCTTTTATGAATTGACCTCTTAATATATGCTTCTATCCATATTTGACCCTTAAAATGCCATATTTATAAATTGACCCCTAAATTAATACTTCATGCTAAACATACTCACTTTCTACTGCTCATTGTCCAATTTTTGCATAATATTTTTCACATGGAAAACGACATTTTTCAAAACACTTTTCTTCTTAAAAATTGATACTTTAGATCTTAACTATATGATATAAAAATTTCAAGTCATTTTGATGTATATCCCAGGAGTTATAACATAAGAAACACCTATGCTCCAATGACCCGCCAAATAAAAAAGGGCTACTGTTTTGGGCATTTTTGAAGACCTTAGAGGCTAAATATTTGTAGGCAAAGAAGTCCCGGTTCTATCAATACTAAAATCATCAAATTTGGAGTTCAAAAACTCAACTTATGATTAAAATAGTCATTGGAGGTCAATCCGAATTTCTGGACAGCACTTTCACATTATTGCCTAATATCTTAATTCAAGTCAATATACTTATAAAATCCATAATCAACACAAGTATTAATGCATGCAAGAAATAATAGTTCCCAAACAATATCTCAATTGTATTTTTGCTTGAATTATACATACTATGCTACAATGTCATTTGACTATGGTATACTCTATCTATTAAAACCATGAATCCATTAGATCATAAGTACTACTAATTTATCCCCTAATGTTTAATTTGACTTTAATGACATATGTTTGCCTTTGAATTCCACTAGGACCTCTTTAGGGTCCTTACAGTAACATAAAACACACACTAAATACACATTAATAATATTCAAATTTATTCTTAATTTACCCTTTCCTAGTCTTAAATCACTTAAAGTTAATACACAATTATCATATTTTTCAGAAAATAACCACGTATCAAATTAAATAAGTTAAACTATGAACATGCACACCGTAGGTCAATATTGCATTTAATCATTAACCATTATCTCAATACATCAATAATCAAACAAAATATAACTCAAGATAAGGATTTTACTTAATAATCAAGAAATAATCAACTTGCATTCTAATAAAGATTAAACTTAAGTCATTACATAAAGAAATATTAGGGTTCAAGTTCCCTCAACAAAAGAAAGAGAACTACTCACTCATTATCCTAAAAATTAAAGAAAACAAAATAAAAGAAATATGATACACATAAAACCCTTCAGATGTTCTTGAAGTTCCTTAGAGTTCTTCAATCCTAGCCCCTAAATTCTTAGTGCAAAACTAATATAAAAAAACTATGAAGTTTGTAATTTTGAAGCTCTATCAATCACATATTCTTCTCCCCCCTTTTATAGCTTAAAAAAAAGATATTTTAAAAGATTTTAACTTCCTCTTTGGCATAAGTATTCTAATTCCAACAAATTATTTCCTCTTCTACAAAGAAGAATACTTCAATTGCAATCCAAACTTTTTGACTCGATAGAGTGCAATATCACTACACCTTGTAGGCTCCTGCTGGAATTCTTCTTTGGGTGGGTCGATGATCGTGTAGATTCCTTCCACTCTTTCCATCCTTTTATAACCCACTCAGTAGAGTGAAAAGTCATTCCATTGAGTGGCTTGCCTCTGTACTTCACGAACAAAAATCTTAACTCATTAAAAATTTGTTAATGCTAAAGATTCATTTTAGTCCATTAATTTTCTTCTTTTCCTTCAATTAGAGCCTAAAAAACACCAAATTACATAATTAATCAACTAAAACATCAACTTAAACAAATAAATATTAAATCAACGGAATTAACATTAAAAGTAACATAAAACACACACTAAATACACATTAATAATATTCAAATTTATCA